>BSSO01001368.1:0-24087 GCA_030267885.1 Mesembryanthemum crystallinum
AGTCCAAAAAGTGTAAGGACAAACTTGTAACTTTTAAAGTGTAAGGACAAACTTGTAACTTTTGTGCAAAAGTTAGTCCAAAAAAGGAAATGCCTAGGAGATTCTAAGTCGTACCAAAATGGAAAATGCCTAGGAGATATTAAGTCGGAGGGAGTATACTATACCAATTTCTGATGTTTTCCTCGGATTTCCACCCCAAGATCAGACTTTTAAACAATTGCCTTATCTAATCTAATCTAATCTTTTAAATAACTTCCTTCCTTTAAAAGGAAGAGGGCTACTAGTAGCTAGCAAGTTGGACAATTGGATTTTGGATCTCATCATTTTTGCCCACAAGCAAGAAGCTGGCAGTAGTTAAGGTATATGCCTGTGCTGTATACTCGATTCGACTTTTATTTCATCATAATTGAGCTTAACCATTTTTTGTATATATATTGGCAAACTAATAACTGAATGGGGGGGGGGGGGATCAATTATCGTGGCTCAACCTCTTTTCATGTTCATGCTACTTCCTTTTGTTGTTGCCTTAGCTAATATTCCGCTTCTTACACTTTATATGTTTATTGCATTGTTCAATATTATTCAGTTCTCAGTTCAATTCAGTTTAAATATTTTCTTTTTCTATATACTTTTCTCATATATTATTATTACTAGTCTTTTAGTTCAGTTCAACTTTATTTAGTTGTTAGATACATTATGCCTCGACTTTTCATCTTCCCCACTCTTTAGTTTATGAGAGTTTTTGGTACGTAATAAATGGTTGGTTAGATGACTCTCAATTCCCCACCCACCCCACCCCACCCCCCCGGCCCATTTTTGATGATTGGCCAGGTCCATCAATGCACCAACCCATATGTATGATTGGTAAGTTGTAATCTACATAGAGGTGGCAATCGGGTAGGTTAGGTTGGTTTTGAGTCGGGTTATGTTGGTTTCAGATCATTGTCGGTTTAGGTTAATTCAAGTCACAAAATTATCGAGGTTGAGTTGAATCGAGTTGTCGGGATTCATCAACTCAGGTCGAGTTATTTTGGAAGTCTTGTTAACTCGAACTCGATTAGTTTAGATTACGATGGATAGAATACTCGATTAACTTGAATTTTAGGTCATATTATTATAAACTAAGTTTAAATTTATAAAACAAAATCAGAACAATATTATATCCTTGATTTGTACTCATTAACAAAAAGAAGGTATCACACTAAATTTGCATTTTGTGATGAAGTATATTATCAAGCCATAAGATCGGGATTGAGATACCAAAATTTGGTTACACACATTGAATCTTTTCAACTTAATTAGATCAAAGATATGATTACAAACTTCCAATGGATTCAATGTGTACGAGTATGATCATAAGAATACTCTTATTACTGATTAGGAGTATGAATTTGAGAATATATTAGTAGTACTAGCTAGTAGATTTTTCTTATTATATTAAAATATATTACCCTTAATAGATAACTTTCCCTTTTATTCTTCACTTTTCTAGGACCCTAGGGAAAGAGAGGAAAATCTAAAAGATATTGATAATTGTAGAAAGCAGATACCTAAACCTTAACAACAGCCTTCTTGTCTACTAGAAGTGAGAGAATTTCTACTCATTGTTCCCATTGGGGAACCGACGGTGTTTTCTAAATTATGTTTAAGAACTTAATCTATTACATAAAATAATGTTTACAAAACTTTGGGGTTGAATCTACTACATAAAATAATGTTTAAGAAAAATAATACAAAGCTTTAATTTGGGGTTGGACCGTCGGTTCAATTGGGAGGAACCCAAATTGGAGCCCATATTATCACGTGGTGTGAGTTAAATTACGGTCTAAGGTGCTCATTAGTCAATTTTTTAATGAATTAGCTGTATTTTTTTTTTAAATGATTGGTGATTATTGGGGCACAAGAGATCCAGCTTGAATTGACTTCATTAGTTGTCCACATTCCCTAAAATTTGATCAGTTAATGTGTCTATTTTCTCGATCCCTCCAAAAGATCTTGCTTCATGGATATCAATATCAAATCTTGTATGTACTATATTTCATTTTGGTTAGTTGAAAGTAGTGTGGGAAGTACCGATTTAAAATAACGGTGTATTATTTGCGCCCAAAAATAAAATAAAAATAACAGCGAAAAATAACGATAAGTAATGGTGTATTATTTAGTGGACTAAAAATTGAGTAAAGAGGAAATTCTAATTTTCTCAAAAGTTTAATTTCTTAATTTGTCAACGAATCATGACATATTTTCAACAATTATGCACCGCAATATATTCAAGAGAAGTACTGCTTACACACTGTTTTAAACTCCTAAATATCATTGTATATAGATATCTTTGAATCATCATGATGTGAGATATACTTCCAAATTTTCCCTTTAAGTTATGTTTATTTCAATTGATATTTTTGAACTGAAATGAATTTAAAAGAAAAATTAAGTTTCAAATCTGAACTAAAAGGACGGAATGTAGGCTGAAAAAGACTAAAAGAGCATAGATTAAAAGTGATTAATTACACAATTATGATACAGTATGAAGAAAATTGTTTGTTGTTGAACTAGATTTTTACATAAGTAACAATAATGGTGAAGTGAAAGCAACACTTTAATTATTGCCAATTGCCATAGTTATGGGCATTATTGTCAAATGGAGTACAGTGGAAGCCCTGGACACAGTACACTGATGATGGTGACAGTGGAATTGAGGAGTGAAGATGATGATAGAGTGATCATATATATTCATAGGGTGTTAAATAGCATGATATAACAGCTCTACAACTAAAAAAAATATACTACTAGAAATGTGAGCAAATATGATATTTTTTGGACATTTAATTTGAGCACTTCATTGAAGCTTCCTTTATACAATCTGTCAGCTCCTGTTAATTAAAGAACTGGGGTATGTACAGTTTGGCATTACAAAGAATTGATCACCGTCAGATCACTTTAAAAATTAGAATCTGACGGCTCTTGAGAGGGGAATAAAAAACGAATCATTCTAATCTTACTAAGAATCTCTAAGTAACAAAATTGTTACTCAATAATCCGATCACCTAACACTGACCCACCCATCTGAGATACTCCAATCGGGCATTACTTGATCACTAACCAGTTGCTCCTCAAACCTACTGGAAATGGAGCTCCAACATGAAATCTCGGGTTCCTCGGGAAACACAATCGAATCGAAAGACCCGAATGAATCAGAACCCGAGCCTGAACTTGACTCCTCCGTTGATTCCCAATCTGGAAACTCAAACGGGCACCTCGGAGAACCCCAAGCGGGTTTCTCAACCCGGTTGTAATAACACGGGTCCTCGAACCCGTATAGAAATGGGTGATCCAACAACATCTGGGCGGTCCATCTCTCACTCGGATCCTTGACGAAACATTTCCCGAGAAAATCTTTCCCATCTTGGCACAAACTCTCGGGAACCTCAGGGCACTCTCCGGCGACCCCAATCCGGTAAAGCAGGGCGCTGACGTCACTTTCCGGCAAGCAATTCCACGCTGGCTTACCGGTGACCATCTCAACAACGGCACATCCGAGCGCCCAAATATCCGCCGGTGACTCCCCCTCGCCGCCGGCGACAATTTCCGGCGACATGTAAAGAGGAGTACCCCTCAATTGGCAACCGGTCTTCTCGGTAGCCCGTTTCGCAAGCCCAAAATCGGCAATTTTTGTAGCTCCGTCGTTGAACAAGAGGATGTTCTGGAGCTTAATATCGCAGTGAGCAAATCCCATTTCGTGGATGT
The DNA here is from genome assembly GCA_030267885.1 of Mesembryanthemum crystallinum. Lineage (NCBI taxonomy): Eukaryota > Viridiplantae > Streptophyta > Magnoliopsida > Caryophyllales > Aizoaceae > Mesembryanthemum > Mesembryanthemum crystallinum. Next base: position 3,748 of record BSSO01001368.1, read on the forward strand.
AACTCAACCCTCTAAGGATCGATTTTGCATACCTCTTGACATCGGAAAACTCAAATTTGCCGCCGGAAATTCTCATCTGATCGGATAAGCTGCCGGCGCCGGCGTATTCCAAGAAGAGGTTGTAGAATTGGGTACCATTTTCGGAGGTTAAAGAATCACCCAAAAATTGTACGATGTTGGGGTGATTGTTACCGAGTTGGGAAAGAACTTGCTTCTCGTTTTTGAGGGAATTTGAATTGGGAATTTCAGAGGATTTTACAACGATTGGGGTTGAAGTCGAATCAGGAGAGAGATTGGTTGTGGGAATTGCTAAGCTCACAGTAGCAAAGCTTCCCCTTCCTATGGTGTCACCTCGAATCCACTCCATGAGAGAGAATTTTTAGTATTTTTCCTTTTCTGGGTTTTGAAGGCTACAAGTATCTCTGTTTCATTGAGGTTTGAAATGGGAAAAGTTGTATTTATAGGACAGGGGGTGTTTGGTGAAGATGGATGAATTATTACGAGTATTTTACTGGTAGTGTTTCTAATTGGGTGTATTATTATTATATTGGGCGGGGATTGGAGCACGTGATAATCAAGGAGATATGATATTTTGGTGCATTGGAGAAGGTACGTTTGCTAAAACGTGGATGATATGTTCACACTTTAAGTCCTATTCTTGCTTCTAAAGATTCTTAGTCCTACACGGCTTTATGAATTTGTGGCTCCTAACGCAAAATGTTGCCATTTTTTGTGATATGAGAGAATGCAATGAATCATTGCAATTCGTGGTCCTTGGTGAGGCTAGTGCTAGAGTGGTGACAATGGGACGGGTCGGGTAAGTTTTGGATCTGATTCTTCTCATACGAATGTAGGATATTTTAGATTATTTGAATATGTGACTTTTTAGTTGTGTCCGAACACGGTAAATCGTAGTATTATCATAGATATCACGGTGAAATATATACATTATAAGTTTTTTAAAATATATTTTCGAAATTTGTTAAATCAACTTAATTTACCACAATCGTCATTTGGAAGCCGCAGAAAGTCAATTTCGGACTGTAATTGTGAAACAAGAGTGTACTGAATAAGGCAACATTTAACATGTGTACACGTGAAAAATAAGGAAGAGAAATGCTAAAAACGTTCTTACTTCGACTAGAATGTGACACGAACTTGGTAATAATTTCTTTTAAGGCGTTATTTTCCTCTCTGATAAATATTAAGGAAAAATGCTAAATTCACTCTTACTTTAAGTAGATTGTGACATATGGATTTGATAAAAACACGTCTTAAAGTGAACTCATCGCAACTTATTTTTCTCTCGCATACTATTATTCATTCAAATCTATCAACGCATTTCAGTTGAAATGAACACACCTTTAGTTTTTCTTCTTATTTTTATTTTTTCCTATTTTCTTCAATCTGTGAGAATTACAGAGATGTGAGAAAGTACAATCTAAACTTGCAAATGATAATGAGAGTCCACATAGCACTTCTCAATAGAAAATTAGTGTTGCAAATCAACGGTGCATAATTAGAATAGTAATATATATACTCCTACTAATACATGGACTATTAATGTTCAATTGACTCAATTAAAAATATTGAGCTTGTAGGGTGAGGGAGGGTAAACAATGATAATTGAGTAATTTGAGTTGATGCACACTTTTGAAGTTTGAAGATATCATCATATCATCATCATAATTCATAACTGTTTCTTCTTCTAGTAGAGTAATCACCTTACTTAATTTGGTGGGCACAAAGGTGGGTACGGGCGGTGGTGGTAAGTGGTAAGTGATAACCAATAACTTTCTCATCAAGCCAACTTTTGGTACTCAAATTTCCAACTTTTCAGTTGTGAACAAACTTGCCGAGTCTATATATGCATAAGTTAAGTTGAGTAGTAGTAGTAGTAGTACTAAAACAGAGGAGTGTGAAAGCAACGTACACAAAGGGGTAGTCAAAGGGCGATAGATAGATAGATAGATAGCCAACGCCCAACCAGGGATTAGTCAATTCTCTCTCTTTATTGGTCATCTTTGGTAAACGCGGCCTGCCATTTTGGAACCTCCAAGGTTCATCCCATTTATGCCAATTCTGTCCCAAGTTCCTATCTTTTTGATTTAGTCAATTTATATATGTCAATGTGCCAATCTTTTCATTATTATGGGGATAACACATTCGATAACAATCCAACTATACTTTCTCATCCCCTACCATGCAAACGGATTCTAGCTAGTGAGGTGATCGTGAACAAGTGAGTTTCCATCCCTCTTAACATGACTACTCCAACTAATAAAAGAATTGAAAAAGTGACTTATTAACTAAATTTTCACCAAGACAATGCCTCAATCATTTAATTAAAGACGGTTGGAAAAGGGAGATACATTATATAACATGAAGACAAAAATAAAAAGGAGATAAAAGTAAATTATTATTTGAATCAATTTTCTTTCTTTCTTTCATAAGAATGATGTATGCTTTTTAGAATGAAACAAAACTATTGGTGTGAATCTCTCTAACTTTGCTAAAGACGCCTTTGTGCCATTGTTTTTCTTTCAAGTCAAGTAACTGAATCACCACTAAGATTCTAGTGTCAAGCAAACACCAACTGATAGTTGGTGAATTAAAAAGTTAATAACCGCCTAATACTCTTGATTATCCTATCTTCAAGAAGAATTTTCATCATTGTAAATATCATTTAGCTTTTCTTAGTAAACTTTTCTATCCTTTGAAAGAGAAAAAAAGAAAAAAAAAAGAACAAGAATGGAAATTAAGCACTCCTAATCTATTATGCCTATATACACACACAATATATATTCCGAAAGAAAGATGAAACCTTATTTAATATGTTGTTTTTAGCACCTTTAAGGAAATTAAAGAAATATCTATATCTATGTACAATGTACAAGTGAAATAAAATATGTTGTGACTTTTAGACAGAAATTGACGCAAGAAAAAAAGGAATATTCAATTGGATGATGATATTCATAAATCAAAACTGGAGTAATAGAGAGAGATTAAAGAAAGAAGCAAGTTGAGACTTTGGTATTTGGTCCGAATGGCATATATACTACTCCTACGTCTACGGTATGGAATTTCCAATCACAAACAGAAAGCTATCGATCATATTCTAATGTACTCAACATGGCAATTGGCATTGCTAGCTAACCTATTAAGATAATATTTTATATAAAAAAGTACTGTACTTATCTCCATGTTTTTTATATTCCAATCTTTTTTTGGTATCTGCTGTTTATGACGCAAACCCTCAAAGTCAGGCTCCCATTTTTGTTTCTTAATTGCTTCAACTCATTGTTCTAGTACTATTATAATTCAAACACACAAAGGAAAAACTAAATGTACTCCTATTAAAATAGATTTTAAATAATAGTAGTAAAAATTATTAGCCCAGCGTTTATTTTCTCCTAATATAATTATGGCCAGTGCTAGGCTGAATATGTATATCAGTATATGTTATTATGTTAACATGTGATTGTGAGTAGATCTCAGGAAAATCAGTGGGTGACGGCAGGAACTTTTAAGCATCTCTTTACAATAATGTTATACTCCATATGCTTGCCGTCGCTAGCTATCTCCAGCATCTGATTCCAAGATTCAGCTCTTTTTTTCAACAATTTCTCATTTTCATCTCTCATGGAGTATTTTTCTTGTAACTTATTTTCCTCTACTCATATTTTTTGTATCCTTTTTTTATTTTATTTTAATTATTTCTAAATGTCTATGCTTTTGCAAAAATGTAGTCCATTCATTTATGATTAGTTGAAATCATTTATCTTGAAATGAACCAATCATAAGAATGCCTACTATTTGAAACCCCAACAAGAACTCTCAAATTACGTAAAAATATTACCACAAATTTTATCGTGCTAAAAATGGGCTTACACTCTCGCACCCATACTAACAAAAGAACTTAAGATCGTGTTGATGATAGAGAGTGTAATTAAATGAGTTGATTGATTGTGGCCACCTATGTTGCTAAGGAGACTCTGTTGTCAAATGTTGCTTCTCAATAAAAATGTGGCGCATACTAGTGACTTATTACTTAGTGCGGATCATTTCATCATTTTTATTTCTTTTTGTCTTAGCTCGACTCAAATTAGTGTAATTGTATTCATTGTAATGAATAGAACTTTCACTAATCGATGGTATTTCATCCGAAATGTTATTCCATATGGTTTCCGGCTCTGAACAAAATATGAATTGACCTATAAAACAAAATAAATGACGGATGGTTGAATGAAAGAAGTATGAATTATAGATTATTTTTTTTTTTTTGAATGAAAGTATTGTCCATTTTCATGCTGTTACCGTACTGTACCCTTCAATTGAAAAATAAAAATAGTCAGAACAACACTCTGTTCTTAACAAGAGGAAGTGGGGCAAATAGAGGGGAAACGCCATATAAATGAGTAAGTATAATACTATTACTACCACCAGCAATATCAATTGCAATTCCCAACATTTAGCAATTTGTCATCTTACATTTTCAGCACCAAAATAACCAAAAAAAGAAAAAGAAAAAGAAAAAAAAAGTCCATAAAATTGGGGACATTGAATAGGAACTAATGTTTGGACGCCCCGCCAACTTGCACCTTTTTGATCTCCTTGGAAACTGCCGACGGGGAAAATAAATTCAAAATTGGATTCTTTATTTCTTTAATTCTCTATCATCAACTCCATGTGAATGCGACTCTAGATACCTAAACTTCCTCTTTTATTTCATTATATTTCACACTAATATATACTCTTTTTTTTTTTTTTTTCCCTGCATTTGCGTTTAGTCAACATTGACAAAGCAGAGAAAGAAAGAGAAATACTAATACTAGATTGACTATTACAAGTCAATTTTATAAGATCATATAAATTTTCTCCAAACAAGTGTGAAAAGTTTTGCCTATTAGCTCTTTAGATAAATGATTAGCCATTGCCTATTAGGACTAAGATGTACGATAATTATTTATTTAAATGATTGGTGGAAGTACTGGTAGGGGATTAAGAATGAGAACAAATAATGCCTTCTTTGAGGTGAACTTAATTATTTTGTGAACTTAACCGGCAAGGTGAAAGCTGAATATTTGGTTGTTCGAATTAAAAAAAAAAAATGTGTACTTGAGGACTTCTTAACATGATCTCTACAAACATTACTAAGTGACTATCTCGAATGTTTGACAAATGATTTTCACTTAATATGCAATTTGGGACTGACTACATAAACTTAAAAAAAAAAAAAAAAAAGCGCAACAATAGCTTTCTACAACTTATTGGTTTTAGGGAAAATAAATTGTTAAGAGAGAAATCCATAAAGAATGTACTAGGGTAATACTATTACTATGTTTGGCACAAAAAGTTAGTATCATTTATAAAAGCTATCCATATTAATTTTCATTTGACAGTTAACTTTTGGGTAAAAAACAAATTTGAGCTAACAATCATAGCTAATTTTTACCAAATGATTGTAAAGCGGATAAGTTGTGGGCGGGGAAATAACGGAAAAGCAAAAGACCTCCGATGGCAGGAAAGCGTCGGGCTTTGTAGGCAACTGACTGACGATCTCATTCTCGATGCTCGTACTCGGTATCAGGCTTTTAGTATTTGTTGCGTCTAAGTTTACACACTCTCTCTCTCTCTCTCTCTCACTTATTTCGGCTGGCTTTCGGCAAGACTTTGAGTATCAGCGGAGCCCACAAAACCACAGACCACAGACCACAGACCACAGTATCAGGGTCCCAACCACAATGGTAGCCAATTGGGTTTGGTTAATTGGTCTACAAGACTTCCACTTTTGCCTGCTCCTCAGGTTTAGTAATTAGTAGTAGTATGATCAAAGTCCCAGTAGTTGGCCTTGAGAATTGTGAACCGCAATTTTCACCACTTTACCTGAATCTCAAAGGAGTATACTTAATACTCTCTTCGTCTCTCACTTTACTTAACATTACACTATTCACACAAGAATTAAAGAGGGTATATTTGGACTTTTTTGCCCTTGATTGATAAACATTAAACTAAGGGCTAGTGGGTGTGACAAATATTAAAATAATGTGAAGAAAGAGACTGATTAAAGAGAGAAAGTATAATTTTTTTTATTGTAGGTAAGGGATAGTGGGGGGTAAATAAGGGAGAATATGAGAAAAATATAGTTATGTTAAGGTAAGTAGGGGACTTGATTTTGATAGTTTTGTTAAGGTAAGTGGGGGACGGAGGCAGTAGTAAAGTTAATAATTAGAGTCCTTCCCATCAAAAAAATAAAAAAATAATAAAGAAAATTAGAATCCTACTCTATTAAAAGTGTGGTGTTTTAACTTGCAAGCCCAAGCCCAATATAGTTTTGGTGTGAGGTCCATTTTTGAGCCTATAGAGACACTGACTCGAGACAAGTTTTGGGAGGCTTTCTCATGGGCTATGGAATTTTAAAAATTTGAACCTCGGCAACTTAAAGAGCCATTTGAGCCCATTTGGAGAAGGCCTTTCGATCCAACACAAAGAAGATAACCATAACTCTCTTGTTGAATTATTTGTGTTTTTTTTTCCCCCCATTTTTACTCGTATTTTTTTTCTCCATTATTTACTTATTTTTAAGAGATCGAGCTGGTTTTAAGTGGATTAGGCCATTAAGCTCATATTCTAATCTCTTTGAATTCTTGTTTCTTAGTATCCTTAATAAGTTCCATTCACATTTAGTTCATGTTATAAGAGCTGCTACATGTTCAATGATGCACATACACAGAGAAGAGATATGATAATATGAAAAAGAATAAATGTGTGAATGCTAGTTTTTATGTTAAATATCTTAATACGAAACAAGTATCGTATTTGAGTTTCCTATAAATGTTAGATATGAACACTCAATTTTTATTTTTTTTGAAAGTGTTCAATTTGTAACATATAAGAGAGAAAGTAAATTGTTAACCTAAACTGAATTGCATTGAACTGAAATAAGATAAAATAAGGTGAAATGAACACACCCTTAGTGTATAAAAGTATCACGTCTATGTTTAAAATACATCGGTTGGATTAACCTAATCTCCAATAGGAAATAGGAGTATAAACATACATGTAGACCTTGAGCGGGATAGCCTCAGCTTTCTTTCATGGAGGGTTGGGGGATAATTTTGATGACACAAAAAACTATGGCATGGAAGAAGTAGTCAGCTGTACCACCGACCACGTACTACGCATGTAGATTGTGGATGATGCTACCTCAAAATCAAGTACCATTACTCTAGTTGTTATGTGGTGGTTAGCCACCTTTGTTGCACGGCACGATTGTTCCCCGCCAATAAATTACGTTGCCTTTAATTTTGTGTCTTACGAAGGATTTTCCTACAAAAAATGATAGAGTTGCCTTGAAGGTCATCATGCGTATTTTTATATTTCTTTTGTACCACTAGAGAGATGGTAGGTGAGTCTCAGGGTTATCCAAATTTTTTCCGATTACGACTTATGTTTTATGCCAACACATCATTATTATGGTCTATAATTTTCAATAATATGGTGAAGTAAATTGAATTGATCTGAACTCATATGAATCAAACGGAATGAATAGTAATATATGAAGGAAAAAAAGAAATGAAAAATGTGTTGTGTTAAATTGATTTGAATTGAATATATAATTAGTAGTTAAAATGAACATACTCTTACTTATAGCAAAGAATCGCGAAGAAAATGTGTTGATATATTCTACTAATATATAATTAATATATTAAATTGAACTGAATTGAATATGTGGTAAAACTGTAATTAGTAGGCTCAAATGTACTATGCATTTTAATGTATTCTTCACATTTTAACACACCATTTTAAAAGTGTTTGAAAAAAACAAAAAGCCGCAATTATAGGAAATTTCCTTCCTGCTTAAAGGGAAAATTATTCAGTTGGTGTGTAATTGTGTATAGAAAACCCAATTTCACTTTCAACATTCTCTAACATTCTTCAACTCGAGCACTCCAAAAACCAGACGTAAACAACAGACCCTTACTAGGGTGTTGGTATCCTATTGAAACTAGAAAATCAGTTAAAACAATGGAGTATATAATTTGAGGAGTGGATTACTGTAAATTGGCAATCTACTAAGTACATATATGAAAGTAATTTGAACATGGAGATCCTCCTGATTTGTTGCCTTTAATAAACGTTAGCTGATTAATCCTCCCCTAATCTCATCAATCCCATCCCTCCCACTCCACTTTCTTACCATTTTTAAATCCAGAAAAGGTACTATCATATTCATGTAAGTAATGAGAGAAACTCCTCAACTTCAGCTCTCGAAGTTTTTCTTTGGAATTTCCATAACCACCCCAAACACATTTGATTCCTTTCACAGCCCCTTCCCTTTAACTTTATCATCACATTTGAAAACAAATTACTCCACTACTAGTACTGTAAAGCTTATGATTAGGTGACATATAACAAAAACATGGGTCCCAACTCATCAAACCTCTAACTCTCTCCCTATCAATTTTCTCTCTCACCACCTAACGCTCAATTCAGAACTCACCCTCTTATAATAATCTCTACTATCTCATCTCCCCCAAATGCCCACTAAAACAAACAATCACACATCAATTCAATTCAATTCTCACTCTCATTCTCTCTCTCTCTCTCTCTAGAAAATCAAGTCACAAACAATGAGACCCGCTAAACCCCAGTCTTCAGTGAACTCGAAGCTCATCATCTTCTGCTTCGTCTTTGTGGGTTTGCTGTTCTTAGTCATAAGATCATCCTTCTCTAATTCCGAAGATGGGACCCACATTGCCGCTCGTGAGACCCCAAACTGCCCCGCCTCACCGTGCAACAAAATCCCGCCATCCTTATCAGCGGCTCTAATCCACTACGCCACCACCAACATAACCCCACAGCAAACCCCTTCCGAAATCGCCGTCACCGACCGCATCCTCCGCCGCAAATCCCCATGCAACTTCCTCGTATTCGGCCTCGGCTACGACAGTCTCATGTGGGCCACTCTCAACCACGGCGGTCGCACCGTCTTCCTCGAGGAAGACCAGTCATGGATCCGCCAAATCAGCGCCAAATTCCCCTCCTTAGAATCCCACCACGCCGTGTACGACACCAAGGTCCGCCACTCCGACACCCTCCTGGCGACGGCCGCATCGACGGAGGAGTGTAAGTCCGTGGTGGACCCCAGAGAGTCGAAGTGCCAGCTGGCGCTCAAGGGATTGCCTAAGGAGATATATGAGGTGGAGTGGGATTTGATCATGGTGGATGCGCCCACAGGGTACCATGATGAGGCTCCTGGTCGGATGAGCGCCATCTACACGGCCGGGTTGATGGGGAGGAATCGGATGGAGGGGGAGACTGATGTGTTTGTGCATGATGTGGATCGCAAAGTAGAGGATAATTTCTCTAAGGAGTTTTTGTGTCGAGGGTATATGGTGGAGCAAGAAGGGAGGTTGAGGCATTTTACTGTGCCTAGTCATAGGACTCGTCTTGGTAGGCCTTTTTGCCCCCCAACTCCACCTCATGCTTGATGAGTTCATTCTCTCTCTTGCTCTGTCTCTTTGTTCAGTTTAGAATATATCATATGGTTTTAATATAAATGAGCACTTATATATAATCTACATTATTATTATTCAGGAGTTTATTGTTGCTCAGATTTGTTGAGTGAGAAAAGTGAGAAATTTGATCGAAGTTTTAGATGTTTGTTGATCAAATGTTGGAACATTTTGGAGATAGAAATTGAAATCAGGTTGAATTTGGGTAACCAAAAGTGGGTCTGGTCAAGTCTCAAAAGGTCGAACCTTTAGGTGCTTGAGGGGGATTTTCCACCTGAATTGGCGGGCCACTAGTCGGTGAGGTACTCGTGAGTCATGACTCGTGATGTCTTTTGTGAATTTCGACACATCAACATGTTTTGGGTCCAAGAGGAATGATTTTGATGCCAAATTAAGCCTTGATATAAGCCTTGATATAGTTACATAGTTACACAGTTACACTTGATAAAAGTAAATAGATGTATCAGACTTGTTCACTTAAACCTTTTGATGCGAATTAAAAATTTCAATAATCACTGGTGTCCATCGAAAAAATTACTCTTTTTTTTTCATTTTGAGAAAACCCCTTTACTGGGTTGGCCATATCTTGGACTTGGCCTAAAATGGTCAGAAGGAGGGCAAATAGACAAAGTATGGTGGTTTAAGACTACGCAATTGGATCTCGTCTAGATGGGCGGAAACTGAATACTGTAGTTGCCAATTCTAAACGTGCTTCTCCATTTCAACCCATTCGGATCTTCATTATCTATGACTATTAGCATTGGCCATGCAATTTGGGCCTGGGTTGAAGATTGTTTCCATTTTGCCAGAATGTTTTGGGCCGATAAAAGGGCCACATTAACTTCTACCACTACAGTAGTACTTATTTGTGTAACGTGAAGAATAGAGTCAAATGAGTAGTAGTCATAACGACTTAAAGAGTATTTTACTACATACATGCCGGGATGCGGTGTGTGCGTGAATGAAGTTATGATGGGGGTGTATAGTTAATAAATCTGAGATCAACCATGTTTCTATTGTTGATGCTCATCATGTAAATGTTAAGGTCACTTGTCAGTCAGTATGTTTCAAGCTAAAGCTAGCTTTTAATGCTTAAACCAGTAAACCTCAAGCACTCTACTTGTAAGCAATAATATCCCCAAAAAAGATAAGTAACAAAAAGTTAATAAGTGATTCACTTTACATTTCTAAACTTCTGATCTACAATTAGCATGTGTCTGAACTGCCGATCTAAAGGCTTGAAGCATATTCTTTAATTGTAGTATTAAAAAATGCAAAAGCCCTTTACTTTTTAGATTTATATTCTTTATAATTTGCGGATCTTGCTAGATTCTGCTAATCTTTACTAAATTCTCTTGATAGATCAAAAGTTTTAAAGGGCCAGATGATATTTTTGGAAGAAAGCAAATCTATTTAGTGTAGGGAGTAGGGAATTACAATGTGTATATTTGCATAATCAAATAGACATAGTATGACACATAGAAAACTCAATTCATGGAAATTTCTACCAAACAAAAGAAAAAAAAAATCATAGCAAAGTTTAGAATAAGGATAAGAACATAACATTGGAAAGAACGATGATTAGCCTAACCGTCTTATGTATGTTCTCATTTCAAGCACCCACATCAAAAAGTGTACCAAATCATTGTATACACAAGTAGTAGTATTTGGAGATGGAAATTGCAATAATTAGAGGCATCACATTTGATCTAACAGCCATAATTGGTCAAAAAAAGAGCATGAATAGTAGCTAGTAGAACGAATAGTAGTAGTATTATTTGACACTATTATTACAAAAGGTTCTTAGAAAGTAACTAGTACTCCAGTACCAAATTCTGTGGCTGGTCCCCTGTGTATACTATAGGTACCAAAATGAACCACCCCAACCAATTCGCAAATATTTCAAACCAATAGGAGCTTCACAAGTGGGGAGTGGGGACCCCCCATAGCCCAATCAACTTAACCCAACCACAGAAATGAGAAAACCCATTTGGATTTGGGTATTTAACAACCCATGAAATCAAATCTTAAAAACAAACAGATACTAGTAGTATAAATAAATAAATACTAAAAGAAAACAAACCCAAACCCAAATCCTAAACTAAATTAACAAACAAAAACTCCACTAATCTTATTTATTAATTTATATATATATATATATAATGAAGAAGGGTGGAGAGAGAAAGAAAGAAAAGAGTGTAGCATTAGCGGCGGCAACGAGCGATGCAAGAGCAGCCGCGAGTGTAAGGGTGAACAGGGCCGCGAGCGCGGTAGCAGTTGTGAGTGTAGTAGGACCTACCGGAACGAGGCGGGCAAGGGACGCGATTCGCTGAGAGTGCACCATACGAGATGTAGTAGGCTCTATGCCAGTACAGAGATCTCCGACCGTCCGTTGTTGTGATGATGCTGCTGCTCATTCCGGCGGCATCATGATCATCAATAATCTCATCCTCCAGGGTTAGGTCGGCCAGATCTTGGAAATCGCCGCCTGGGTAGATGGACATTGAGGCGGCGGTGGAGGTGGTGGTGGTGGGCCAGGTGTGGATCTGAGCTGATGAGGTGGTGGAGATGTGGAGGCAAATGCAGGCTAACAAGAGGAGGAGGGATGAGGAGGTGAGGATTAGGAGTGTTCTTAGAGGTGCCATTGCTGCTGGGAGGAGAGAGAGAGAGAGAGTGGGGGGTGAGGAAGGAGTGGTGGGAGTGAGAAGTAGGGGGAACTTGGAGTACTTCACATGGAGGTGGGGGGAAGAGAGAGAGAGAGAGAAAGGGGGTGACAGCTGGGAATAATGAATAAATAGAGAGAGAGAGAGTGTGTTGGGTAAAGGTAATGAATGGTCTGAGCCTGCCTGCGGACCCTGGAATGCTGGTTATTGGTTATTGGTTATTGGGTGGTGTCCTTAATTGGCGCCTGTTTTTGGAGTCATGTCTCATTCTCACTCTCACTCTCACTCTCAGACTCACTCTCTTCTCTTCCATCGTTTCTCGTGTCCACTTTGTTAATTGTTCTTGCTTTGCCTTTACTGTTCACTCCCTTGTCCCTTCTGCTCCCAAAACCAACCCTCCAAGTATCTTGAAATTACTCCTCTGATTACTCACAAACTGTTAAAATCATTTTATTTCTATATTCATTCCTTTTGCCTTGTGTGTTCAATCTAATTATACATCATCGTTTTCGTTAATGTCATTAACTAAAACAAACAATGTCTAACGCCATTTTATTGTAATCTTAATTTATTGTCTTTGTATGTTTCATTCAATTTAGTTTTTGTTCAACTTCTAAAAGTTTATGATTATTATTAACTTTTTTATTTCATTTTCAAAACAATTCTAAGTTATAGAAAATACGCATAGGTTCTTAAAATATCATTGAACAAGATATAATTAATAAGGACTAATATATAGTGCACGAAAACTATTTTTCAGGAAGAGTTGAAATTAATTATAGACAATTATTGATTGAACATGACGTGATATTTATTAGGGGATATATATTCGATTGGATCTCCAACCATCAGTTTAAACTTTTAGTTGAATCGGTTCCTTCACATGGTATCAGAGCTTCAGTGAACAAGAGGTCTTGAGTTCGAATCCTGGCGACCCTCAACTCCTATAGTTGAGATTCCTCCTATAGGCTAAAGGTAGGGTGGGCCTATGTGCATGATCCACGCTTCAAGCCCAATGGACATAACTGTAAGTATCTGGTTTGGGTTGATGTCAACATATTACAGTATTGTAGTAGGTGATTTTGTTGTTAACATCGAGAATTGCACAATTAGATATACGATGGCAATGGACATGCTTCACATATACGACGAGGCTTTGTCCTCAACATCCGCTCCTGGTCCTGGTGCACAATAGGGAGCCCCTGATCTTTGTCCTTGTCTTCCTTGGGTGTTTGCCATATTCCTTTCTTTCTTTTCCCCCTCTCCTGACAAGAGTTCTGTCATTTTTTTTTTCAATATCGATGTTCTTCTTTAGTACTAATTTTTCGGTGATTATATTAAGTTTTATTTATATTTATTTATATTTTGCAGTAATACATTCTTGTCATCAAAATGTGACGTATGCAATTATAGCACCATGAGACAGAGTAAGAAAATATATACATATTTAAAGAATACTACTATTTATTTTATTTCTTTTGAATCCGTCGGATTGTTATAAATGTTAAAAAAAAAAAAAATCTTTATGATTGAATTTTTGTTACATTTTGACTAGAAATCATCTATTAACAAGTGCTCCCTCTGTCCTTTGTAAATGTTAATAATCCATTTATGTTGCGTAGTTTAAGGAAAAATTTGAGGATTATTTATTCCACATTTACCCTTGAGTGTATTATAATGCGAGTGGGTAATATTTAATTCCATTATAAAGTGAGTGGGTGGAGGGTTATATGGGGTAGGTAGAATATTGAATTATTTTATTTTAGAGTGTAAAGATAGTTAAGGGATATATTAGTGAATTTAAAAGTTAAAAATTGATTCATTAAGATTTATAAGGGACAAATATTTAATTGGTTTGTTAAGGCTTACAAAGGATGGATAAAATACTATTTTTAACAACATTCAACGATCAACAAAAAGTTCAATTAATCTCCACCAAACTCTATACCTAGCACCCAAAAATTTAGCTATGAGGCTAGACCCTTACTTGTTACACTAATTTAATTACTTCAAAATAAAAAAATTCAAATTATCAATCCATCCGACTTATTCAATATTCTTATTTACTATTCTAGGAAAATTAAACATATTTATAAATATTTTAATAATTTTACTTATGTTTCCGAGAGAAGTAAAATACAAAGTTTTTTTGTTTATTTTTTTTTTTATTGGGGTCTATATGACAACTGACGAACTGAATGAATGAATGTGTGTAATTTTTGCTGTTTTCCGCTTTCAGGGCCCAAATCTTGTTATTATGCTATCGTTCTTAAACGAACCCATGCATGGACTTTTGTAGGCCAAAATGGCCAATGTACCATGACAATAGCGGAATAGCCCAAGCCTCTGACACGATTGCAACCAGGCCACAAAGCGTTAATCCGACCCATTCGAAACTTAAAGAGGTACTAAAAAAAAAAAAAAAAAAAAAAAAAAAAAAAAATGAAGTGCAGTGCACGCTCGGTGGGACTCGAACCCACAATCCTTTGATTAGAAGTCAAATGCCTTATCCATTAGGCCACGAGCGCTTCTTGTTTCACGTGTTTCTTTTTTTCTAATTTCACATTATAATTTTGTCACTTTACAAAAAGGAAAAAAAAAAAAAAAAAGAAGAAGGAAAGAAGAGTACATAAGAAACTAGCCCTCCTCTCGAGGCCAACCCCTAGTAGATCACCACTTAAGATGATATCAAGATCACGATTCACGATTTCTAGACTCTGTCTGAAAAATAGGATAAGCAAATGTATGTCCAAGTCTTGCCATCCAATTTGTAGCCCAAACTAAATTTTGTCACTTATAATCTTCCTTTATACTACATTTTTATTTATTCTTTTGAAAAACATAGCAATTTCCAACAATCTATACTGATATAACAAATCATTCTTCGGCAAATTAAATATTGTATGGGAATTAGAAAAGTAACTCCAAACAATATCATCGAAGAGAAAGTCGCCCAATCTAACTATGAGACTATCTATTGCACCTAAATTTTTTGCCATTAACCTTTTTGCTTGTTAACATAACAATATTTTCTTTTTTAAACATAATGTACTGAAAATTAATTTATAGCATTGTTGATGAACATAAACAGAAATTCTTAAAAAAGTGACTACGAAATTAGGGACGGAGAAGCAATCACAAAGCCACCACAATGACTATAGTCTATGACTATTAAAAAATGTAGCTAGCCATGATTTCCACTCTTTACCTTTTAAATTGCACCGTCCGTGGAATATTAAAACGTGCAAAACATACAATGCATGGTAAAATGTTGCAACTACCAAGGGGACGTGGACGGCCTAAATGTCCCTACAAAATACTTATGAAAATAATGAATAATAGGAGCGAGCTGCTAGTGTCAACTTTTCATTTTCAATCATATACAATGAACACTCCACTGCGTATATAACAGTAGCTTTTACTATTTGGGCAAAACCTACAAAATAAAAAATTGAAGATTGTGATTTGCGTGGTCTAAAATAATGAGAGAAGAGAACGAACGCATCGCATTATTGAAGTTGTATAATGCTTTGGATTTTTCTAGCAGACGCTTCGAGTGATTGTTTGGGGGTTCCACTCTAATTAGGGCTTATTACTATATATTCTATCCGTTCTCAAATGAATGTTATATGATACTCCATCCGTTCTTTAAAAATCTTTACGTTGAGATTTTGCACCGTTTTCAAGATGACATTTTGACCATCAATAATTGTACTTATATAAACTCGAAAAATTATAAAAATTTGATATTCTGAAAATATTTTTTAAGATGAATCCAAAAATATTATTTTTACTTTATAAATCATTATACTTTTTAACAAATCAATGGTCAAAGTTTAAAATTTTTGACTTTACAAAGTCAAAGCGTAAAGATTTTATTGAAACGGATGGAGTACTATTCATCTTCCCAGTTTGGAGGGAGATAAAGTTATCCAAATATCACCCTTAAAAAATATAATTGTGACACTTTATACATGAAGGATATGCAATTGGATATTTTTGTCAAATTTGGGGATTTTATTGTCCAAAAATATGAAGTGTAGTCTTGAGTTAAAAACGGCTCAAAAAGTCAAGAGTAACCTTCATTCAAGAACGGAGGGAGTAGTAATTTGGATTTTTTTTTACTATGTAACAATCAGTTTTTTGTTTGGGTCTATTATTTTAGGCCCAATCTGATTAGGGAATTTTAGGGTTTCTCTACCCCCTATATATATGTTATATTTTGTGGACACTTGAACACAACCCTAATACAATCTGTTCTCCCTCTGCTCGTGGACGTAGCTAACAGACCGTTAGTGTGAACCACGCAATCTGTTTTTCTTTGTTTTGCTTATGTTTGAAAGACTGAAACAGTAGTTGGCATGAAGAAATAGAAATACGCCATATTTCAATCAATCAATGTTGTAGGGTCTAGAACTCGGTTTCTTTGCAGGTAGGCAGACTTTTTATCTCCATTCTTGTTCAACTCTTTCTTTTACAGAGCTTTATTTTGTGAACAGCATATATACCTTCCCCCTTTCCAATAGTAAAGGAGCTAGTCACTCTATGGTAAAATTTATATTCCAAAAAACTCCCAAGTTAATATAAAGGAACATATATATATACTTAAAGTAACTTTATAACTTTAATAAAGAATAATTTACTTTGACCAAATGAAGTAGTCCTAGATAAGTGTATTCCCTTATACGACTCTTGTACGTGAATTTATTAAATATTCTTTTCTTAAGAATTTTTCGATTAAAAAATCTGGACAACCTTTACGTACTCCAAGCTAAGCAAAATGGGTCACCTTTACTTTTCCTTGCATGCATTTTCCATACACGAGCATGAAAATTGAAGATTGAAGGTAAGGTCAAGGCCAGTCAATTGAGTATTTATTTTTCACATTGTACGCAAGGTAGCCAATCAAATTCATATATACAAACCGGACTATAAATATCTGCACTTCTTAAATAATTAAGCTCAACTCCAAATAGTAATAAATTACTAGCTAATATAAGTTGAGAGATCTAGCAAAGTCATATATACATACCTCTTGCTCAAATGTCTAATACTATCAAATTCCCAAATTTTAGTGATATTATCCGCTCATCAGCATCAAACAATCGATTTGCTTCTCGTGAGCATGTTTCGTTGCTTCATGATCGAAAAAATGCTACCCTTGTCAACCTCATTATCCAGTTCTTGATTCATCGCGACATTAGCAATAGTAATCTTGTGTCTCACAATAATGTTGCCGAGGAGAAAGAGAACACATACATTCACAGGGGGTTCATATTTCTTTCCTTGTTCATTCAAATATGTCTCAAGCACATTGCTGTGCCCTTGAAGAAATTAGGGTCCAAACTTGAGCATTTTCTTAACCGCAGTACAACTTCAAGTACACCAAATTAAATATTTTAGTAACTATTTTTGTTTTTAATAATTTGATCAATTGACTTCCTAAATAACATTATTATTAATATATGTTTCGACACCTTAATTAATTAATTAACTATGTTTGTTGTAGACGAGGAATCGGAAGGCTTTGTCTCTTTCCTTGGGCATCTGGATACGAGGGTAGAGCTAGATGAAGAAATAAAGCATGGAGATGGGAGATACTTTCCTGCACTTTCAATGATGGCATCTAAGTTGGCCTATGAGAACAAATGTTTTATCAAAAAAGTTGTTTCTCAGCACTGGAAGGTGAGTTTATGTAGCACATGCATAAAACGTCTACGTACGTACGTAGACTTGTTAATAAAATAGGCTTTTAATTATCGAAAATAAAAACATACACTTGTTAATTACCCTAGTGATAAGTTAACATCATTGGTTATTCAGCTAGGTGCAAATGATATATAATAGAAGTAAACGAAGTCAAGATCTAATGAGATGACAAAATATTGAAGTCGAAATTATAATAATTGAAAACAAATTAACAGGATTATTCCTGCTACTGAATTTTAATTATATTTTCATGCATGCAGATGAATTTCATGGAGTTTTATGACTTTTACGACGGTAAGACACTCATAATTTAATTGGCTGTACGTACCCTTTCATTATTAAAGTAACACATGCAGGATTACGATCTCACGAACTTGAACAAAAAAATTAAACTGCCACGTCGGCGGTAATGATACCATACCGTCTGGCAGGTATCATCGCTCTTAATTAAGAGCTACATATTCGATTACTAGAGCTTAAATGATCAATCTTTCTGGTGCATGGCAGAATTTCTAGAGAATTGGACAACACAAGCATTCATGTTCCGCGAAGAAAATGCAGACAACGACACGATAGTTGTGGCCTTTAGGGGTACATCGCCATTCGATGCTGATGACTGGAGCACTGATTTCGATTTCTCATGGTGCAGAATCAATGGAATGGGGAAAATCCACAGGGGATTTATGATAGCTTTAGGTCTGAAAAAATACTATCGCGAGGATGATGATGATGAGCTTGGAGATTATTATGGTTATTGGCCTAAGGAAATCGAGCAAGATCACGAGCATCAGCTAGCTTATTACACAATTAGAGATAAGCTCAAAGAAATCATGGCGAATAATAAGAAGGCGAAATTCATTGTGACGGGACACAGCTTAGGAGGTGCACTTGCAATTCTGTTTCCAGCAATCTTAGCCTTGCATGGAGAATGGGAGATGTTAGATAGACTGGAGGGTGTATATACTTATGGTCAGCCAAGAGTTGGGGATGAGAAATTTGGTCAGTTTATGAAAAAGAAATTTAGTGAGCATCATATTAAGTATTACAGGATTATATATGGGAATGACGTTGTTCCTACTGTTCCCTGGGATAATACCTTGATGACATTCAAGCATTTTGGGACTTGCATTCACTTCAACAGCTTCTATCAAGGAAAGGTTAGAGTAACTACATACTCTCTCAGATCAGTAAATATGTTTTTAGGCTTTGTTTGATGCAATTAGCTGATCTAATAATATTGTTGTAAGATATTAGCAAGAAACTGATGGACTGATAAACGATAATAGTAAATGATCATCTAGCGCGCTCATCATTTGATTCAAAATGTTTGGTATAGCATTAGTGATTGATTTAGGTGATAAATAATGTGAACATGATTATGTTAATATAAATAAAAGTAAAAAAAGTAGTCATTTATTAGTGTTAACATTGGAATATTATATTGGAAGCTACTAGATTATGAACTTAAAATTGAAATTGTTGTGCGTGTCAAATAATACAAACTTGAAAAATATTAAGAGGGTGACAGGATTTGAGAAAAGTACCCACCATCAAAGATTATTTATCCTATTTTATGTGTTACTTTCTGTCTCAACCCTTTATATATTGAAAAATTTACCGATAACTACCTTTTAAATTTCACTTTTTACGAATAATTACTTTATAAATTTTTTTTTTTTTGAAAATAAATACCTTATAACCACTTTTTTTTTTGTCGATTACTACCTAATGCCCTATTCCGGCCAATAAAGCATGTGGATTGACCATTTTACCCCTAGTTTAATGAATAAAATGGGTTTTAATTTTTAATTTTTAATTTTTTTAATTTTTTTTTGGTTTTCCCTCCCCTTTTCTTAATTCCTTTNTTTCTTTCCAAATCAAAATAAGTAATACTCCCTCCGTTTCGCTAAAATCTTGTCGCCCAAAGTTTTCAAAGTCAAAGTTTTCAAACTTTGACCGTTAATATATGAAAAAGTATAATGATTTTCAAATTGGAAATAATAGTTTTGGATTCATTTTAAATAGTGTTTTCAAAATATCAAATTTTTATAAATTTTCGAGTTTATATAAATACATTTATTCATGGTCAAAGTGTCGTGTTGGAGACCGTGCACAATTTGGGCGACAAGATTTTAGTGAAACGGAGGGAGTACCTCTTTAAGAAAAAAGAAAATTATTTATTTTCAAAAAATAGTGAGGGGTAAAACGGTCACTCCATATCTTTTTTCGCCGAAAAATGGGCTAAGGTAGTGATCCACGAAAAAAAATAGTGGTTAAAAGGTAGTTATTTTCAAAAAAAAAATTATAAGGTAGTTATCCGCAAAAAGTGAAACTTAAAAGGTAGTTATTGGTAAATTATTATTATTATTATTATTATTATTATTATTATTATTATTATTATTATTATTATTATTATTATTATTATTATTATTATTATTATTATACGGCTC
>BSSO01001369.1:0-24086 GCA_030267885.1 Mesembryanthemum crystallinum
GCGGACAAAGCACATTGAGATCGATATTCACTTTGTCCGAGAGAAGGTTGCTTTGGGCCAAGTCCGTGTCCTTCATGTGCCCTCCTCCTCTCAGTATGCTGATATCTTCACTAAGGGCCTCCCTTCGTCGCTCTTTCTTGATTTTCGGTCCAGTCTGAGCGTCCACCCTCCTCCCGCTCGGACTGCGGGGGTGTGATAGTATATGTAAATAATGTAATTTATTTGATTACGGTTAGTTCGGCCCGACCCATGTATTTAGGGCCCTTTACTGTGTTACTTGTATATATACTCTATTGTGGTTAATGAGAAACCCACGGGGAATTACACCAATCTACAAAGAGGATCAATGGCAGCAACTCTTTTAAGATCACTAGGAGCACCGCTAAGATCATATAGCTTCATTGAGGCTAAAGCCCTCCTATACAAAGCCTTGACATTACCCGCCTCAAACTCCAACACGAAAGAACACAAAAATCTTGTTTTTTCAAACTCATTGAGTTTAAGGGAGCATGCAGCCAGATTCAAACATGAACATAAAGCCAACTCCTTAAAGATAACTTCAAGATCCCCACTTAAAGGCATACAAAAACATAAAAATTTAAGAGCCTTGTCATAATCAGTGGAAGCTAAATCAATATCTTGTATGTTATCTTGAATTGAAATTTCATCTTTTCAATATCCATTATGTAGAGTAGATCAGTAGAGCTCCTTAACACTTAAATAGTCCCTCCGTCCCGGGTGAACGTTAATTAACAAACCGATTTTTGTACGGAGTTTAAGGAGAAAAATTGAGGGTTGTTTTTTCCCACTTTGCCCAAATCATAATTAGAGAGAGAAAAGGAAGGGGTAGAGAGATGAAAGTGAGTGAGTAGGAAATTAATAGGAATTTTTTATTTTAAGAGTGTGAGATCATGGGGATTATTTTATTATTGGGTAAAGACGTAAAGTTAGGGCCTGTTCTTTTCGAATGAAACTTATTAGAACTAAATTGAACTGAATGAGGGTCTGTTCATTTCACCTTAACCAATCCCATTTCAGGTCGTTCAGTTCAGCTCAGTTCAGGTCGTTCAGTTCAATTCAGTTCAGGTCGTTCAGTTCAGTTCAGCTTGTTCAGTTCAGCTCGTTCAGTTCAAGCCATACACTTTTTCACTCACAGATTACTATCCATTCAATTGAGTTCAGTTCAGTTCAGGCCGTTTAGTTCAGTTCAGTTCAGTTCAGGCCGTTCAGTTCAGTTCAGTTCAGTTCAGGTACTTTCAGGCGAATTGAGCACACCCTGAATAGTAATCTGTGAGATAAAAAGTAAGTTGCAGGAACTGAACTGAACTGAACTGAACTTATCTGAACTGAACTGAACTTAATTGAAATGAATTGAACTGAAACTTATCTAGATTAGTGGAGGAGTAAAGTGGTGAATTGTATGGATAAAATTTAGTTTGTTAAGGTTTACGAGGGACAATTATAAATTCGGTTCGTTAACGTTTACGCCGGACGAAGGGATTGTGTGCTAAATTCAAGATAATGGATATAAATGGGTTATTTACTTACTATTATTGTTATACTTAGTGAAAGGTAGTTATAGAAAAAAAAATGATATTTTTTGGTTAAAAGTGATTTCATTTAACCATTGAACAAAGCATTGAAAACTTACATTAACCAATAGGGGAGAGGCATACCTTCTAGGAAGAACTTCCTCAATGCCCTATGGTTACAAATTTAAACATTTCACAAACCTACATAACATAGTAAAATCAAAACTTAATCGAAAGGCTATCTACCCATGTTCTTTTGGCTATACTGGATTTCTTTGGCATTATCATTGTAATTCTGTGTTTAATCTCCTGCATAATTCTTCTCACCATTTTATCAGGCACTGGTATGGTTCCCTCCAGCCAAGCAGTATTCCTTGGTCTCCAAACATGATAGGCCAATCCACCCAAGACAGCATAACAGACCCCTTTTTTGAATTTGTTCAGCTTCTTGCATCTCTGTATCCATCTCCAAAGGTAACAAATGTCTAAGCATGTAGGTCTCAACTGAAGCCATGCATCTCAGTATTTCTTTCAGGCATTTCTGACTGAAAGGACATGTGAAAAAGAGGTGTTGGTGTGTTTCCCCATAGCTGCCACACAGAGTACATAAGTCATCTGAGACTACACCAACCTGAAGTAACTTGCTCTTTACTTTCAGTTTTTGCTGCATGATAAGCCAACATATGAAGGAATGTTTAGGTTGCAGGAACCTATGCCATACCCATGCTGCCCAAGAGACTCTAGTGAATGAGCTTAAGAGCCATGAATAGCCACTGGATATACTATATTGGCCTGAAGGGTGTGCAGTCCACCTGTTGCCAGAATATCCTGCTCTTATTTTATCTCTTACTTCAATAAGCTTTTTCCAGTACCAGCTTTCACTGCCCTTACACTTATAATTCCACCAGTCATTGTTCTTGATATAAACACTGTTGACCCACCTGACCCATAGAATGTCTTCTTTTGCTGCAATGTTCCAAGTGTATTTGCTTATAGCAGCTTGATTCCAAACCATGATGTTTCTAATGCCTAAACCCCCCTCTTTTTTTGGCTTGCATAAACTATCCCAAGAGACTGGGGGAGCTTTAGAGAGATCCATCCTTCCTTCCCAAAGGTAACTTCTACAGATTCCAACAATCCTCTGTAGAACATGCTGAGGTAGAATCACAATTTGTGACCAATAAGTATGAATACTTATTAGTATAGAGTTGATCAATTGAGTCCTGCCAGCATATGAGAGATGCTTTGACCCCCAACTTCTTATCTTTCTCAACATTTTATCAATCAGCACTTCACAATCTTGTTTTGATAGTCTTCTAGGAGATATAGGTATACCAAGGTACCTAAATGGCATTCTCTCCACATTGAAGCCAGTGCAAGCAGAGAGGACATCAATATGGTCTTGGGGAATATTTGAAAAATACAAAGCAGATTTCCCTTCATTTGCCTCCAGACCTGAAGCCTTAGAGAATGTAGCAAATCCTCTCAATAATAGCATAACAGAACCAACTTCTCCTTTGCAGAACATCAATAGATCATCAGCAAAGCAGAGATGATTGAGTTTGATCTCACTGCATTTGTGATGGAATTTAAAGCCTTCCATTTGCCCCACTGTATCTAGAATCCTTGTAAGGTATTCCATACAAATAACAAACACTAGAGGGAAAACTGGATCACCTTGCCTCAGTCCTCTCTTACCTCTGAAATAGCCTTGCAAGCCACTATTAATGACCAGAGAGAAAATAGGAGTAGTAATACAAGCCATTAGCCAAGAAACAAACTGCTGAGGGAAGTTCAGTGCAATAAGCATTTGATAGATAAACTTCCAGGAAATGGAATCATAAGCCTTTCTCAAATCCACTTTAACCATACAGCAATGAGCAGAGCTTTTTCTTTCATACAGATTAACCAGATCTTGACATATCAAAATATTTTGTGCTGTGGATCTATTCTCAACAAAAGCACTCTGATTTGGAGAGATGATAGAAGGAAGCACATTTTTCAGTCTTTTGCAAAAAGTTTGGAGATGGTTTTATATAATACAGAGCAGCAAGCAATGGGTCTATACTCAGTTACTTTTGTAGGTGAATCTACCTAAGGCACAAGAGAAATAGCAGTGGAATTAATCTCAGTTAAGAGCTTACCAGTTTGAAAAAAATTGAGGATAGCAGAGCACACATCATTACCCACAATATCCCATGAGTCCTTGAAAAACTGACTAGTGAAGCCATCAGGACCAGGGGATTTACCTCCATCACTATCAAACAGAGCAGTCTTAACTTCTTCTTGTGTGAAAGGCAGGCAAAGATCATGTTGTTGCTGAGCAGAGAGAACCCTTCCTTTCCTAACAACAGAAGACTTCACTGGATCAGTTTCCACATCAGTACCCAATAAGCCCTTGTAGAAATCCAAGAATGCAGTATGTATGCCCTCTGGAGTTGATTGAACAACCCCATTACTATCTTGAATTGAATAGATGAAGTTCCTGGTTCTTCTCTTTTTGATGCAGTTATGAAAATATGTAGTGTTAAGATTACCCTCTTTAAGCCAATGAGCTTTAGCCTTTTGCCTAAGGAAGGATAATTGAGATTTCCTGAGGGCTTCATAATCCTTTGTAAACATCTTCTCATCAGCAGCAAGTGATGCATTAGTAGGATCCTTGAGCAGATCTTGTTGACATGTCAATAGCTTCTGCATAGCAACTGTAGGCTTCATATCTATATCTGCAAATTCCTCCTTATTGAGCTTTTTCAGGTGAGGCTTTAACTTTTTTAATTTAGAGACAATTCTAAACATAGGAACTCCAGGAGTATGTAATTGCCATACAGCAGAAACTGTATCTATGAAGGATTTATTGGAACTCCACATATTAAAGTACTTGAATGATTTGCCATGTTGATGAGTCTGATTGAAAGAGATAATGCCAGGACAGTGATCAAAACTGCCTTCAGGATAATAGTGAATAGCAACTGCAGGAAACTCATCTAACCATTCACTATTCACAAGACATCTATCCAATCTGCTATATACCCTGTCACTTCCTTGCTGCTTATTGCACCAAGTGAAGAAAGAACCAGTGCTTTTCATTTCAAATAAATCACAAATAAATACACAGTTTCTGAAATCATTTAGCTCTGCTAGTGTGACTGAAAATCATATTCTCTCATTCAAATGCAAGAGACAGTTGAAATCCCCAACTACAAGCCAAGGATGTCCTCTTCCATTCCAAATTCCAATACTATCCATTTGGAATGTCCCCAAGAGTTGAGACATTTCCATCTATATTACCCAGGGAGGGCAATACAACTGTACCATCCAGAATAACATGGTTCTCCTCATTAAGAGTCTCAAAAGGATTGTCGGTGTGGATAGGGTCTTGCAGACTTGTCTCTGTCTTCACCAGCTTTCTTTTTACCAGTAACCAATTGGAAGCCATTAGCATCCACCTGAAGTTGCTTCTTTGCTGGGCCTTAGGCTTAGGTACCCAAACCCGCTTAGTCCCTTGTTTCTTCTTGCAATTTTCCTCATTATGCTCATAGTTCTTGCAGCTATTACAAATAGAGTATAGGCTTCCACTCATATGTGACATTATGGTGCACCATATCATTATTCCCATTCTGAAATGAGTTAACATCAGGAAAGTTTTGATTGAGCTCCACTTCTATCATCAGTCTAGCATAGCTAAGCATTGACTTACTAGATGTTGCAGCATCACTACTTCTAATAGGCTTACCCACTAGACTGACAATTTTGTTCAGAGCATTGCATCCCCAATACTTCAGGTCAAGGTTATGGAGTTGAATCCATATAGGAACAGTATTAATACTCTCCTTCCTCATATCCATATCAGACTGCCAAGATTTCACAACTAGAGGCTTCTTGTCAAAAGTCAGGAAACCATTCTCAAGTGCCTTATCCCTATTTTCAACTTTGGAAAATCTGACAATGAAAACACCCTTTGCCATCATAGCTATTTTATCAAAAAAAAATTAAAAAATGATATTGATCTGTCTTTACATGTATAAATTTTTACTAACTTAGAGTATATTGACCAAAAAAAAAAAAGAAAAGAAAAAGTATATTGTATTTATATGGTACTTTTGTACTTTTGCAAATTTTACGTGGTATCCTTCTTATTTAAGATTTCTACATGGTAACCTTGTATTTTGGATAATCAGTACAATGTAACCATATAACTCAACCCCATTAAAATTTAAGTGGTTAGACAAATATATCCTCAATAAAGCACCACTTAGTGAGAATATAATAATGATCCCTATTTTTTTTTTTTTTTGTTGTACATATTCATACGCGTACCACGTAATGGTAAATAATGAAGGATACCACGTATAATTTACAAAAACACAACGACACCATATTTAAAGTCCCTTTTTTTTTTTTAGCTGTACCTGTTCATACGAGTATTTTTATTTTATATTTTATTTTTGCTATGATAGAAATCATCCTACTACGTTTTTCTATTGATTATATCTTTTTCTTCTTGGAAATTTGGAAGTCTTTCTTTGTTTACTTGTATATCTTTCTCCATTTTTAATTGGCAACCTTAGCTGCTTATTTTGCTTTCATACTGTATGATTTTCTTAAGTAGTTATGGAAACGTCATTGAGTTAATTTTTTGTGTTCAAAATGTCATGGATTTTTTATTGATGAGTTTGAATTTTGGAAGGTATGAATTAGATAGCTACAAACTGCTAATGGTAGCCTCGATGAAAATTGATAGGAGGGAGTGTATGAGATAGCTCAAATAACCTTTTGCTTGACTCTCACCTAAAATCATTCAAAAATTATATGATTAGTTTACGTAGTCGTGCAACAATTGACATTTGGTTCATCTAGAATTCTTAATTAGAATTCTTTTAATATATCTCTTTTGTTAGTTTTAGTAGTCTAAATATTGTATGCTTGGATGAATTTTGTTCCATATAAAATTTAATGATTTTGCGACTAATATAACTTAACGTTAGTTGCACTTTAGCTAAGACCACTCAAATGCAATGAGATCTTATATTCAACTAAACCCATAAAAAAAAAATAATCATGTATCTTCGATGATGTCCGTTTAATATAAAGTTGAATTGCATATTCCTTTTTTATTTTATTTTATTTTTTTGTTTTTGGTAAAATAAAGAAATATTTTTTCCTATAAAAATTATTTCAAGGGTAGTATAGTCATTTTATATTTCCGGTCACCGGATTATGATTGGAATCCGGTGAGAAGGTACCTCACTGAAACTAGATTCAATTATAGGGTACCTCACTGATATTATTGAAACCTCAGGGTACCTCACCGATATTACTTGAAACTTCAGGGTACCTCATTGATATTTTTCTTTTTTTTTCTTTTTTTTTTAATGTCTGTTAAATCCAGGTTTGATGCAGTCTGCGTTTTTTCCCACAAAATAAACCTCTTCCACCACTAAAGTTTGAGGGTTCTTATCTGCCCCAAAAGTCCCTTGATGATGACATTGACAAATTGTATGTTTGCACAAATTGATAGTACATACTCCATAGTTTTTCAAAGGTAAACTATGACATATAAGGAAAGAAAAGAAAAGGAGCAAATCAATGGAGATTGGAGGTGCTACTTTTCATTTTCTGATCTGATCACAATAGGGTTGAGTAGTGGAAAAGCTAATTCCAAGGAGCAGACAAAAAAGTTTTTAGCTGCAAAATTCTGAAATTTGATGAGACTAACTTTTTCATTCTTTGCATTGGTGAAGTGGAAGAGAGGAAAGGAGGAGAGAGAATCTGAAGAAAAAGAGGGGAAGACATGTACATTCTGCATTGCAGTTGCACTGTTGCAGGAGGGGAAGGAGACCAAAAAGTGAAATACTGTAGTTGTTAAAAATTAAAGTGATGCAGGCTCTCATATCATAGAAACCAAAAAAAAAAAAATAATAATAATTGAACAACCTTAATTTCATCAACCTTAATTTAAAAAGGTGGAGGAGAGAGAGAGCACAAAATAAGTATTCTGTTAATTATGGGCCCTAATTAGGGTTTGAGGAGGGGGGGAGGAAATATGGGAGTGGCTGGCTATGGTTGGTTAAGCATCAACCTTAATTTCAATCCACTTATCTTATCTTAATCTGTATATATTTTAAGTAGCCTTAGTTAATTTCTGTGCAAATAAAGATGCTAAACTACTTAAGTACTTATATACTAGGAGTATTAGATAAAAATTTGAAATGGATAAAATATATAAGAGATTATTACTTTATTATTATTCTTGTGAAGTGAAATGCCTGTTATATTATTTCAAATTTTAAATAGGCTTAAGTTAATTTGTGTGCAATTCATAAATAGTGACCCGTCTTATTGTGTAATGAAATATAGATTTCAAATCTTCAGTGAAGATTTTCAACTCTTGATCATAGTTACTTGATCATTAGATGTTTTATGTAACTAGCTAGATCTTCCTTAATATTATGGATGTAGCATTACTTATGAACTCAATCTGATAAGCTACTCAATACTAGGCGGTAATTATTAATTAATACTAGCTCCAAGCAAATGAGGAATAATCAATTTATAAATGCCGACTTATAAAATGCTAAAAATCAATCTCTGCCAAGCAACCATCTATTTCTTTAATAATTTTCTATATATTGCTAATTAATGATGCTCAACTCATCAAGGGATCCTCTACCCTAGAGCTTTCTTAGCTTGCTACTCCTACTATATACTCCACGTAGTACGTAGTACGTACCACAGGCAGGTAGGTTAAATACTTAGATCCTACTACTACAAGACAAAATAAAGAAACCAAAGAAATTAAAGCAGCAGTAGCACCACTAGCTACTATACTGCAAGGACGACGGAAAAGAGGATCAGTAATAATTCAGTAGTAGTGCTTTAAATTTTCCCATTTCTTCCGATCCCTTGTGCTCTATTAATATTAATATTAATATTACTGTATTTGTACGTACTACTACTACTACGATACATCATTATTGTCATTTGTCAGCCAGCATATATATGCATGTTTTTCATTTTTAGGGTGGAGAATATAAAACGTAACTTATAACTGGCCGGTATTTTCATTCTTCATACTCCAAACTTATCCACTACCTTTTTTTTTTTCTATAAAAATATTATATTATGAATAATGTATTTTCGAAGATAGACGTTATGGTATAGCTCACATTAATTGTGAATTAGTATATATTTCTTTTCTCCATAGATTAGTTGTTAAATAAGTTGTCACTAGAAAATGAAAGTTATATTGAGACGAATCGAAGATAGTACACCGGGCAATTTAAAAATGAAAGAAAAAAAATTAAATACTAGTCAATTATGAACAGAAATATTTTTATAGCACTACATTGTGCATTTATATTTTGTGATAGTATAATAGTATTACATAATTTATTTATTTTCATAATATTAGTCGGGAACTAGTTACATGCACGATAGTTTTTATAAAGACTATACGAAGTTAAAAGTTTTGAAAAGATATATAACATATCCAAATTAGACATAAAAACCTAAATTGAGAGTTTTTTTTTTTGGTCAGAATGAGTAGCTCATCATATCATTACGTCACAAAAGATTTACATGATCGTTCGTAAGTTTTTCCTATATGAGGTCATCCTCATACTTCGCTTTACGTATGTTTGGAATAATAGCAAGTTTAATTACATCTCAAGTATGTTAGGCAAGTTAAATTGAGAGTTAAAAATTGAAATAATCAAATAATTTATTTGGTAGTTGAGATAGTAAATAGTTATATTTGATACTACTAATAATACCTACGTAGAAAGACATAGAAAGTTCTCATTTCTACCAAAAGAATAAAAAATGAAAAAAATACCTATGTAAAAAGGCATTCAACAATATTTTGGTACCTATAAACTACCTCTAAGTATGTTAGGCATGTGGGACCACAAGTCACAGAAACCCTAATTCGCTTGCCTCCACCATTGCGGCATTGCCAATGTTACATATACAATTCTTTAGAATTGCCATTTGCCAACATGCCTATTTTTAACCGTTACATTGAAAATTTTGACACAATTACATAATATATACTCCATCTATGTATTCAATATATATATGTTTCAGTGCAACATGGAGTAGTGATATAAGATCATAGTACAGCTCCGATCCATCCAACGGAATAAAAATATACTCCTAGTAATTCCATCCCATATTATTGACCATCTAAGATTAATTAAAATGTTGGCTAAAGTAATGATACAATAATTTCCTAAACGCAATAATAATTTTAGAGTTGGAATGAAGTGGTTTAATAATCTCATTATAATCATAATTAAGCTCATGAGAGGTCATATGATCTGATTTGCTACCTCCACTCCACCTCAACTTGTTTAAATATATATACGTATTAGTATGGATATGATACTTTCTATTTATACTCTTTTAGATACTTAGCTTGCTTTCATACTATGTGCAACACTTTTCTAATGTAGAAAATTGTTGTTTTTTTTTTTTGGTGCAAAATGGACAATTGTTACTTTAATACTTGACGTATTATCGGGGACTTCAATACAAAGAAACTTTGGGCAACAAATATTGAACTTTTTTTTTTTTTAATATTGTGTTGGAATTATTTTTAAGGAAAATAAAAACTAAGAGAAATAATTTCCAATAGGAAAAAAAATGGGAGAGATCAATATTTTCCTGATTTTGGTGCTTGATTAATATTGTGCAACTTGTACATGTACATTACGTCTTATGCATGCACAATTGAACACTGACGTGAACACGACTTTAATTTTCGACTTCCTCTTGATCTTGCCTCTTGCACATCATTAGCCACGCATGTATGTAATTAGATTTTGAGATTATACATACATAATTCGAGACAATTCGTAGCATGTTTAGTTGATTTAATGAAANAATACTATAATAATGCACACTAACACTAACACTCTCACAAGCTCAAGCTGTTATGCAATAATCCAGTGGTTTAATTTGATGCATGTGCCTTAGCTTTGTTTAATTAAGTGTTTTTTTTTTCCCTTGTTTAGAAAATAAAACAAAACCATCAATAAATGCCATTGCAATAATCCAGTGTTTTTTTTTTCTTTTTTCTTTTTTATAAATGTCTGTTAAATCCAGCTTTTCTTTTGCCCTGTGATGCTGATCTCGTATTGGAGAGACGATGCAGGTTTGCCTTTTTTTTCCCACAAAAC
The DNA here is from genome assembly GCA_030267885.1 of Mesembryanthemum crystallinum. Classification (NCBI taxonomy): domain Eukaryota; kingdom Viridiplantae; phylum Streptophyta; class Magnoliopsida; order Caryophyllales; family Aizoaceae; genus Mesembryanthemum; species Mesembryanthemum crystallinum. The sequence continues at coordinate 10,712 of BSSO01001369.1, forward strand.
CTCTTCCACCACTAAAGTTTGAAGTTTGTTATCTGCCCCAAAAGTCCCTTGATGACGACATTGACATATTTTATGTTTGCACAAATTGATAATACATATAGTTTTTCAAAGGTAAACTATGACATATAAGGAAACAAAAGAAAAGGAGCAAATCAATGGATCGGAGGACTGGAGATTGAAGGGGTTACTTTTCATTTTCTGACAATAGTGTTGAGTTTAGTGGTAGTGGAAAGTTAATTCCAAGGAGCAGACAAAAAAGATTTTATTTGCTGCAAAAATTATCAAATTTGATGAGACTATTGTTTTTTATTCTTTGCATTGAATTGGTGTGAAGTGGAAGAGAGGGGAGGAGGAGGAGGAGGAGGAGAGAGAATCTGAAAGAGAAAGAGGGGAAGACATGCACGAGTAATGCTACATCCATATCTGATATGGATGAAATTCATCTATATTAGGTGGGCCCCACACTCTAACAGGATATTAATACTCCAAACGGGATAAATGAAAATTCGTAAAACACAATATATCCCGTTCTGGCTTTAAATATACCGATAGAGGGTATAAAAATTATTTGGCCCACTTGATATGGATAAAAAAATTTCATTCGATCCATATCAGATATGGATGTAGCATTACTCAGACATGTACAGTCTGCGTTGCAGTTGCTCTGTTGCAGGAGGGTAAGGAGACCGAAAAGTGAAACTAACATTGTAGTTGTTAAAAAATAAAGTGATGCTCATATCATAGAAACAATAGAAATTTGAAATGGACTAAATATAAAAGAGATTATTTTATTTCATTCTTATGAACAAAGAATGGCATTCGATGTTAAAAAAAAAAAAAATTAAAAATAAAAACCTCACTAAAAAATTCGAAAATTATCGTTATGGTAGCTTAGTGAACAATAGACTTCCCATATAAACGAAAAATAAATGTGGATGGATCTTCTTACGACAAATCAGGTCCAGTCGGGTGTGGTGGTCTGGTGAGGGACAGTTCCGAGGAGATTTTAGCTGTCTTTTCAATTGATCTTGGTGTCATGGATTCGAATGATGCAGAACTTCAAGCTTTTTATCACGCGTTCCTGCTACTTAAACAACATCCAAATTGGCCGAATATGAGGATAATTTTTGAAAGCGACTCAACTAATGCAGTTGGATGGATGAAGAGTCGAGATAACAGACCGTGGGTCCACTAGAATTTGTTTAACAGTCTAGATAATGAGGTAACTAAGCTAGCTGGTTTTGATGTTGTTCATGTAATTAGAGAGAGAAATAAAGAAGCTGACAAGCTAGCTAAACAGGGTGTAGGAAGAGGGAAAAATCTACTTTTGTGGGTTTAGATTGTAGATAGAGGGTCTCTTTGGACCTCAGGACTTTGTAAGGTTGCCTAATAAAATCTTATAATTTGGCTGTTCAAAAAGAAAAAAAAAAAAATTACTATATAAGTGGAACAAACGATAAAGTTTGTTATAAAAAAACAGTTTGACTAACATATGCACTAGGTGGATATGATAAGGACCATATAATAGGGTAAAAATTCCATAATACCTTTTAAGTATATAGATACTACACAATTCAACCGTATCTTGTTCTGTAAAAGCATATTTCTCAACAAATTAAACTATTAATATTTGTCAAAAAAAAAAAAAAAAAAACAATTAATAAACTTCAAGTTACAAATTTCCAATGAACCAGCAGACAATCAAGGCCACCACGACTTTTACCGAGCTAAAAACAAAACATTTTGTTTACTTAACCTATGCACCTAGTATTTGGCTAATGGGATGAGTATGCACGAATTACAGATAACTTTCAAATTCTATTTAGCGACTTCATAATCTTATCGTGAAATTGTTGCCACACACAAGAATTTGCGTGATCAAATATACTCAATTTCAAATCAGTGAGGATCATTTCAATTCTTGATAATATAGGCCCTGTTTGGGATGGTTGCTAGTTGCTAGTTGCTAGTTTTTTTTTGAAAACTCAAAACCAGTTTTTGTAAACTACTTTTTTGAGTTTTCAGTTTTCTGCTGTCAGTTTTGAAAATCAAGCAGGGAACTGTAATCACAAAAAAATTCAGCTTTAAATTATATTTCTACAAAGAGTTGAAAATTTTTCAAAACCAGAAATTGGCAACTGGCAACCACCCGGAATAGGGCCATAGTTAATAATCTATCGTTAGAGGTTTTGTGTAAAAATTAGCTAGCATAATTTTATTCCTTAACATTACTTGTGAAATCAGCTAGTCAGTATATATTAGGTGGTAATTAATAAGGTAACCCAAAATAAAGCGCACATACACTCACAAGCCAACGAGTAATATTTTAAGAGCCACTGTAACTTGTAAATTTAAAATGCCAGAAAAAACCAATCCACTCATCTATTTGTAAAACCAAAAAATTTCTCGTGGCTTGGCTTGGCTTGTACACTTGCTCAAACAATTGCAAGCTAAGCTAAATTTGAAAAAATCAAACTCCAAAAATCACTTACAACAAGACATCCCAAAATGTAATGTAATTTATATTAGTACTAAATTTAATTTGCTATTCCTAATATAATGATGCTCAAGGCCGGGGGATCTCTTACCCTAGACTCTAGAGTAGAGTCTAGAGCTTGCTCGCTACTACCTATTACCTATAGTACGTAGGTCGGTTAAATCAAATCCTACTACAAGACAAAAAGAAACCTAAGAAAGAAGCACAACAATACTGCAAGGGAAGAGGATATGCCTTTCTATTCAGTATTCAGTAGTAGTGCTTTTCCCATTTCTTCCCTTGCGCTCTATTAATATTTGTACGTACTACTACGATACATCATTATTGCCATTTGTCAGCCAGCATATATATGCATGCTTTTCATTTTTAGGGTGGACATTGGAGAATATACTTATAAACCAACTGCCGGTATTTTCAATTTTCATACTCCAAATTCATCCACTAACTTTATTTTCTCAATATGCATGTAAATGAAATCTATTATAAAAATATCATATTATGAATGTATTTTTCGAAGATAGATGTTATGGTATATCTCAAATTGTGAATTTTATTATTATTTTTATTTTTATTTTTCTCCAGAGATTAGTTGTCAAATAAGTTGTCACTAGAAAATGAAAGTTATCTTGAGACGAATCGGAGATAATACACCGGGCAATTTAAAAATGAAAGAAAAAAAAATCAAATAGTCAATTATGACTAGAAATATTTTTATAGCACTACTTTGTGCATTTTATATTTTGTGATAGTATAATAGTATTAGATAATTTATTTATTTATTTTCATAATATTAGTCGGGAACTATTACATGCACAGTAGCTTTATAAAGACTATACGAAGTTAAAAGTTTTGAAAAGATATACTCCCTCCGTCCCCCACTTACCTTAACAAAACTCCCAAAATCAAATCCCCTACTTACCTTAACATAACTATATTTTCCTCGTATTCTCCCTTATTTACCCCCCACTATCCTTTAATTCTTGTGTGAATAGTGCAATGTTAAGGAAAGTGAGTGACGGAGGGAGTATAACATATCCAAATTAGTCATAAAAACCTAAATTGAGAGTTAAAAATTGATGAAATAATCAAATAATTTATTGGGTAGCTGAGATAGTAAATAGTGATATTTGATACTAATAATAATGCCTACGTAGAAAGACATAGAAAATTCTCATTTCTACCAAAAAAAAAGAAAGAAAAAGAAAAACCCTATGTAAAAAGACATTCAATTCGATCAACAAAAAGGAAACAAAAAAGGTGTAAGGATAAATATATATATGTAGGTATTTTGGCTTGGTTGGCAAACAATGCAATATTGGTACCTATAAAACTACCTCAAGTAGTATGTTAGGCATGTGGCCTGGGACCACAAGCCACAGGAACCCTAATTCGCTTGCCTCCACCCTTGCCAAAGGTTACATATATATACAAGACTTTACAATTGCCACCATACCTATTTTTAACCGTTACTCCTAGTAAAAATACTCCATCCAACGGAACCAAAAAAAATACTCTTAGTATTCCATCTCATATTGACCATCTATCTAAGATAAAAATGTTGCTTGGCAAAAGTAATGAAACAATAGTTTCCTAAAGACAACGATAATATTAGAGTTGGAAGTGGTTTACTAATCTCATTATAAACTTAAGCTCATGAGAAGAGGTTATATGATTTGTTGCCTCGAGTCCACCTCAACTTGTTTAAATATACCTATTAGTATAGATCTGATACTTTCTATTCATACTTTTTAGATACTTAGCTTGCTTTCATATATACTAATATTTAAAAGTAAGTCCGTCTCATATAAGATGAATTGTGTTTGTGAAATTGTAATGTATTATGTGCAACACTTTTTCTATTGTAGAATTATTATTTTTTTTGGGTGCAAAATGGACAATTGTTAATTTAATACTTAGCTTATTATTGGGGACTTCAATAGCACTACAAGAAAATGTTGGGCAACAAATATATATATATATATATATATATATATATTGTGTTGGAATTATTTTAAGGAAAATAAAAACTAAGAGAAATAATTTCCAATAGGAAAAAAATTGGGAGAGATCAATATGTTCCTGATTTTGGTGCTTGATTAATATTGTGCAACTTATACATGTACATTACGTGCGTCTTATGCATGCACAATTGAACCTCCTTAAACACGTACATGACACGAACACGACTTTAGTTTCCAACTTTCTCTTCATCTTATCTCTTGTACATCATTAGCCACACATGTACGTAATTAGATTTTGAGATTATACATACATAATTCGAGACAATTCCTAACATGTTTAGCTGATCACTTAATGAAATGCACCGTAACACTTTATTTCCGAATACTTATTGACCTCATTAGCTTGGCCCTTACATATATCATCGATTATTAGCCTTTTTGATTAAGATAAAAAGTCAAGACACAATTCCTTAACACTCTCACTTTAATTAAAACGAATAATAATGCACACTAACACTAACACTAACACTCTCTCACAAGCTGAAGCTGTTATATATGCAATCCCGTGGTTTAATTTGATGCATGTGTCTTAGCTTTGTTTTAAGTTTAATTTTTTCCTTACTTGTTTTAGAAAATAAAACCCATCAATAAATGAAATGCCAATGGGATATGTTGTAGTACACTGTAGCAGCGCTCTCTCTCTCTCTCTCTCTCTCTCTCTCTCTCTTCACGTACCCTTTTTCTGGCCTGCTGGGTCTGCAACTAACCTTGCCACACCACAATGTGGATTATATATCAAGGAGCAGACAACAATATATATTTCGCTGCAGAGCTTGCAATTTGAGGGCACACCCACTTTTTCTTTTCATTGGTTAACACTTAAGTGGCCTGGGTGGAAGGGGAAGAGAGGGTGAGGAGAGGAGAGGAGAGAGAAACTGAAAGAGAAGAGAAGAGAAGAGAAGAGAAGAGAAGAGAGGAGCCATAAACGTACGGAAATAAAGATCAGATCAGACTCAGAGCAAGTTTATACATACAAATCCAAAAAAAACCAGTGCACTCACTTGCTTCCTTCTTCAGCTAGCTCCGTCCTGCATCATTATTTCAGGTAATAACAAGTTTTAATTTGCATATTTCCTTTCACAATTCACAAAACAAGCTAAGTAATTTGAAATCATTCGATTTTTCTTCTCAACAAAAGGGATATTGCAAAGGGGAAGGAGAGAGAAAGAGTAGTTATGGCTAGAAATAAACTGGGTTTGAGATTATTATTAGGGTAAACCATGATCTTATAAGCGCGCTGTTATAATCTTCATTTCTACTGCAACTAATTACTAGAGTCAATGTAACCACAAGATTTCTCACTCTCCTCTGTTTNTTTCTTTTTGGTAAGAAAAAAGCTCTTCAATAAAAAGAGTTTTGACTATTACTGCAAAACTTCTCCTCGTTTAAGCAATTTTTTGCCAAAATATATATCAGCGGTAGAGTTAGCTTGTCTGTAGCAATAAATATAAGCCATCATGTGTTTGAAAAAAACTAGATGAAACTTGCATAGAGTGTTTGATTTCTTTTTTTTTTTTTGATGAAAAATGCTTAATTTCAATGGAAAATGATTATTGGAAGAGAGGGGAAGAAAGAGATCAGAGGTCTGAATGAAAGTGTGAGCTGAGGAGGAGAGAGAAATTAAAGGAAGAAAAATGGAGGGTGAGTGAGGAGAGAGAAAGAAGATTTGAAGCAGCTCAGCTTGAGAGTTGAGACATGATTTAGAGTTTAGAGAGAGAAAGACAAGAGTCAACTAGGATTGTGGTTTGGCTTGGTGAATTCTGAAAAATTGATTCCATGCATGTTTGCAGTGATTGTTCCTTCAAAGTGATTATGAAATAATTTGTGTTTTTTTTTTTGGTAAATTTAATCTGTTGTGTTTGTGCCACAGATTTATGACTTTCTCCATTATTTACTTTTGCAGATCAGACACTGTTGTTTTGATATTCAAGCTCATTCATCCACCAGATCCTTATTATCGATCTGTAGATCGACCATGTCTCATCGAGCTCATGCTTCATCATCTTCCAGCAAACGAGCTGGGTACGTAAGTGCATGAATGCATGTATTCTTATTTTTATTTTCGCTTCTTGTAGTGAATGCTACTGTACTACGATGTTTTCTTTCATTTGCTTTAGTGCCCTCTAACTATTTTTGATATTTGGTATTATTTGATCTAATTTTATTACATTTCTGATTCCTTTGAAATCATCTTACTGCAACAGGACTAGGAGTAACTTAGATGGATCTGTTCCTCGCACCAGGACGTCCAAGGTATCTCGGCCTATTCCCTTATTAGTTCTCTTTGTTCTAAGAACTTAATAATCATCTTCATTTTCTCTTATCATTTTAGTCTTCTAAAATAAAATAAAGGCATGCATTAAGTAGTTACACTTCAAAAAGTAGATTTTTATTAAATTTGCATAATCATTAATTAGTAAGTACATACCTATTTGATGGCTCTGAGTAATACCAAGTCACAACCCGTAGTTAATTTGCATAATTTAATTATTACATACAATTTGTTGCCTGTACTTGCAATTTCATTTGGTGCTCCATATACTACGTCATTTTAACTATCTTATTTAGAGTAATTGGTACTATATATATCAATTATTGCAAATAAATAGGAGTATACAACTTCGAATCATACTTTAATTTGAATTGTTTTTTTGGTTGTGTTACAGGTTGTGGGGTTGGTTAAATACAACCTTGATAATGATGATTATATCCAGTTTATTCGACTAGTTCGACAGCAAATAAGGAACTCCCCAAACGACTTTGAGGTGATAGACGTAGAGTTGCGAGTACCATCAGATTCTGGGAATCTAGATAAAATAACAGGGAAGATTTCTAAAGGAAATGTCTATTTATTGGGTTGTCAGCAGTTTAAGGATGAGGGTTCCCAACAGGTTGGGGGTAAATTATGGGAATTTGGAAAGTCTAACACAGATCCTACAGAAAGGAAGCTAGAGGGGTCCTCGTTTTTAGGATTTGGGGAGAATTATAAAGATTTAGGTGATATTGATAATATAGTAGTAGGGTACCATCCTTTTAGAAGGGCTGTAAGGTATTTATCTAGGAGTAAAGATGTTAGAGAAGATATTGAACGTTGGAAGGCAAGCCTTGCTACAATAATAGTCATGGTATCTGAGGCGGTAAGATTTAACTGGCTCCTTGAAGAATTTGCTGTCTTGATGGCAGAAAGAAAATGCAAAGATAAATTCACTGAATACAAGCTGGGTACAACTCCTTGGATGATAGATTTAATACAAAGTTGGGATAATTTATCTGCGAAAATTAATGAGTATGATTTGTCTGTGGAAGGGAGGAAGAGGAATGCAGAAGGGTATAGTCCAACCAAGGATGAACAATACTGGAAAGTTTTATTGGCACGTGATGTGGAGAAGCTATCGAAGGAACCAAAATATGCCAAGGGGTGTGTCGCCATAGTACTACGTACAGCCCAAGCATGACCAGCAATGATTACTCTTTTTTTCTTTATGCTTGTAATTAATTGGTCTATTGTTCTAGTAGCTGTAAGAAATACTTATTAGTTAACATCTTACTTTTGGACTCTTGTGAATTAACCTTAATATTTTTAGACTAATTTAATGCATGCATGCATCTCCTTATCAACTGCCCATGTGTGTTTTAGTTGCCTATGTTTCTTCTACTAGTACGTAGTTATGCAATTGCATTGCTATCAATTACCTTTTGGAAAAATCAGCAAATAGATTTCTACTCCATATATTAGACTACATAATCAATGATCTTTGGTTTTCTACTCTTTACGCTGCAAAACAATGCAAACACAAACAAAGTAGCTAGAATGTTAGACTTACAAAGAAGAAATTGAACTTAATTAGGAACGAAAGAGTGCTTAAATAATAATATTGAATTTGTGTACCACTTGCATCCTTCAATATATATCATCTTCGTTTACTTTTGTAGGTTTTTCAATTAAAGTGAACCTAATTGAAGAGATAGTGTTACGTTGGTGACAAGGTTGTAAAATTTGGGAATGGACTTTCAAGGGATGATGTTTTGTGCCCTTGACAGCCTATCAAGAAGCTGAAATGAAAGGGTGACTATTGTTAACTCACGGCAAAGAAAAGGTCGTCAATTCTCTTTCCGTATTATTTTCCAGCCAAAGCATAAATACATACAGCCCTATGCAACAGTTTGCTACCATAAATAGGAGACCTAAAGATATAACCAAATCTTCTAATTAAGTACAATAGAATATTTACAAGATAAACTGAATATTTACATGATATTCAATAACTACACTTCCCTCGCCATCCTCTTCTCCTTGGCCATGTTTCAGCTTGTTAGGGAGGATAGCAAAGTCGGAAGGCAAGAGGGGGATTTCATCGATGCTGCCATGGTTCGATAGGGAAATTAGGGAGTCATAAGTCACGAGTGTGACAAAAGGCTAGACGTGCTAATTGCAACTTTATATCAAACGAGAGATGAGACAGAGAGAGAGATAGCCCCCAGACCGTCCAGAGTCATCCACCGCCAGTGAAGCCAACAGGCCACCATCACTGTTTGTCTTTGGAACAATCCCCACCGTCAGACCAAACACCGACCTACCCGGGTCACCCCTCTTCCCCAACCACCGCCCCACACCCTCACTGACCACCCCAACATCACATCCATCTCGACCCCAACCACATCCATCCAACCCCTCTACCCAAACACCCTCAACCACCCTACCTTCATTCAGTGAAATACTTACTAAGATCGCCCACCCAAACCTCTCCACCCTTAGCAGCCAGGCTGTTTCCAAACGATTCCTTCAAACCCACACCTATACCCCCAGTTGGAGCTTCTGCCTCAGATGTGTTCATCCCGGTCTCCCCAGAGGATCTTGCAAAGAGTTGTTCTCCTTGGGTCCAATCCATCATACTGAAAGTGATAGGAAAATCAGTCTCGTCGGATTTCCTGAGCAAGACAGTGAAGAATTTGTGGAAATTGGAGAGCTCAAGTGAACTTATTGGGCTAGGAAAAGGGTTCTATATAATTAAAATTGAAAAAGAGGATACTTTCAGAAGAATCCTAACAGATGGGTTGTGGTTTATTTCAGGAGCCTTGATCGCAATCAAGCCATGGGTAGTAGGATTCAAACCCTCCTTGGCAAAAATTGATAACGCTCCAGTCTGGATCTCACTCCCAAAACTTCCAGTCGAATTTCTAAACTCAACTTGGCTGGAGAAAATTGGAAATGCCTTGGGAAGATTGTTTAAAATTGACCACAATTCTAAAAGTGGAAGTAAGGCGAGGTTCGGCCGAATTTGCATTGTCAAAGACTTATCAAAAAAATTTCCTGAATTCATCTGGTTAGGAAATATCAAACAACAAGTTCTTGTGGAGGATGAACCACAATTCTGCCCAAACTGTGGAAATTTGGGCCATGAGATGGAAAGCTGTAAATCTCCAAAAGTCGGGCACAATTTCGTACAGCAGACAAACTACCACACGAGAAGTAACAGCTCCGATGTGGCCGAGGTGATTGTCAACAATGGTTGGACAGAGGTCACCAACAAAAGAAGGCGCAGCAGTGACGAAAAAATGACCGGAGGAACCACTGGAGCCGGTGGATAAGGCTAGAGAGAGGCGCATAAGAAAATGGCGGGAAAAAAAGAAGTACAATGGGCCAGAACATCGAGACATGGGCCCTGGGCTGGAAAACAACTCTTGCATAAATTTGGGCCTCCCAAGTGGACAGGGGCCAACTGATAGGACGTTGACCTGTCAAACCCAAGGGCCCAGCTGGAGTATCATTGTAGAAGGAAGGAAAGTGTCCTTTACTTGGACAAAAGAATGCTCGGAGTTAAACCCTAATCTCCTATCCTCATCGCCGCTCAAAGAAATTTTTAACAAACTCCTGCTCGGTTTGGAACCGAATCATGGAACCAGAGGAAATGGATCCGGAAGAATCGGAAGCTTCCTGGAATCCACCCAGCCCTCCTCTCCCCCCAATTATCCAAGTGAGATACCAACTCACCCAACCTTCAGAGATAATCCACAGGAATGCCTATCGACCTTCGAATCCCATCACCCACTTCGTAAATCTGGAAATTTGTCATGTGCTTAGCCCAGCAAACTTCGGCCATTCAAAGCTACCATACTCAGCGATTGCATACTACATCCGCTCCCAACCGAATTGGGTTCCGCTAATGTGCCTTAGAAGACTGCTCATTTCGCCTCAATCAGTGCCGAAGCCATACCAGAACCTAACAATGGTTCCTATCGGGGGCCCTATAACCCCAGCCCATCTACCTCAAGTGGGAGACCTCAAAAGATTTCACGCAGGGTTCAGAAAAGTTATTGAATGGATGATGCTAAACCTCAACAAAGAGAACTTTGTAACGGAAGACCTCGCAAATTGGATCGACCCAGCTCCCACTATCCCTCAATCGAGAGAAACTTGGCTGTTGAGATTGGGGGTTTTGACCTTAACAATCAACCACAGCTCAGACAGGGTGAAACTCATCCAAACAGTATGAGTGACCAAGCAACTGGAGCTAAAAATGGGGTGGTGGGACGAAAGATAACCACATGAAGACGACATACTAGATCCAATGCCAAGAAGAGTTACAAGTCTTCGGTTCGATTGCCGGGACTAATACATATATCGGTTCCACAAGTTAGAATTCAAAAGACGTGCGCCAGTAATGGAAGGGTACGATCTGGAAGAGATCGTAGATGCACCACCTCCCCATAGGATAATGAACATTCTAGCATGGAACGTCAGAGGGATTGCTAGACCCTCGTTCAGAGATAATTTCAACCATCTTGTCCAAACACATAAACCTGACCATGTCATTCTTACTGAAACCCGGGTTGGAAGAAGAAATACTGATCTAATTGTGAGGAGCCTTCCTTTTGACAACTACGAATTGGTGGAGCCTGAGAGCTTCAAGGGCGGCATCCTGAATGATGGTGTCATCCAGTTCAACACCATATCCACTGATAATCAGAGGATACATGGGGTGGTCCAAGTAAGATCTACCTCCAAACAATTCTTTTTGTCTGCTATCTATGCTAGTCCTAAATTTAAGATTAGGAAACTTTTGTGGAATATCCTTGAATGCATTGCAGAGTTAATTACCTTGCCTTGGATGGTCATTGGAGACTTCAATGAAGTCATTTCTAGTGATGAAAAATTTGGGGGAAACCCTTTGAAAGTTAACAGAGCTAAATGTTACGCTGATTGTATGAATTCCTGTAAGCTGGTAGATTTGGGTTATGTAGGCCAAAAATTCACTTGGACTAACAAAAGGAAGAGAAATCCAATCTTGCAAAGGTTGGACAGAGCCTGGGTCAATGCTGAGTGGATGTCCAGTTTTCCTAACTCACACCTCCTCCATCTTCCTAGGATTACATCAGACCACTGCCCCATTTTATTCAAAGCTACACATTCTCTTTCAATAAATGAAAGAACCTTCAAAATGGAACCTATATGGTGCTTGGAAAATGATTTTAATAAAGTGGTGAATGATGAATGGAATCCAGGTCCTGAACCTGTCATTTTTAAACTTGCTAAGCTGGCTAAGGATCTTACTAAATGGGCAAAAGAAAAAAATTGGCAATGTTTTCAAAAAGAATAAACCCTGTTGGCCAGGCTGGCTGGGTTCAGATGGAACTCTGTCTTGCCCCAAACTGCAGCCACATACAGGAGCTTGAAAATGTACTGATCTCCGACCTTGAGGGTATCCTTGATCAGGAGCAATGGTTCTGGATGATGTGTTAGAAGTAACTGGATTGTTGAGGGAAACATGAATACCTCCTTTTTTCACAAATCTGTGCTATATAGAAAGAAGAACAATAAGATTCTCAATCTTAGGAATGAGGTGGGCCAGGATTTTGATAAATTTGATAAAATTAAGGCCATGATCAGAAATCACTTCCAAAATCTTTTCCACTGGTAAGCAGCAGTCCAACACTAAGTATCAGTGGTTGTTCCATGAACTAAACACTAATAGAGTGGCCATTGGATTCATCCCTTCTCATGAGGAGGTTAGAAAGGCTATTTTTTCCCTTAATCCCTTCAAAACACCGGGGCCTGATGGCTTTCATGCCTTCTTCATCCATAACCAATGGGATAAGATAGGGAATGAGGTGACTAAATTCATTAAAGGGATCTTCAGTAGTGGGGTAATGCCTTCAGGTCTTAATCATACCATAGATAGCCTGATCCCTAAAGTTGAAAATCCTGAAAAGATGGTACATATAGCTAACTTTATTATATATTTTTTTTCAATCTTCATGATGAATAGTCAATGGTTTTAATATTTTCTAGTAAAATATCGGATTTTTTTAAAATATCGCTATAAGAGAACTAATCCCATCATCATAAATAAAAATAAATAAATATTGTACTTAAGGACGAAAATAATTTGTTTAGTTGGTAAGGATTTTCCTAACTAATTTAAACTATATATAGGACATTTATATAAATGACATGCTAGAATATGAAATTTTCTTTTATAGATTAGGGTTAGGGTTGAAACCCTCGTTTTGGGTTAGGTTTTAGGTTTTGAATTTTTATGTTGAAAACTTATCCTTATTGGTAATATTATTAAAAATTAGACTTAGCGCGCACAAAATATAGTTTTAAGATATTAATGCATCTAAAAGCAACATTTATATAATCGGTCGTCGTTGTTATCTAAACCGTTGTCTACACTATCAACAAGATTACAAGTGTTGATTTAGAAGGCAACAATAATGATGTTGTTGTCCTTTAGTGCAACGTTCCATCTAAGTGTTGCCTTATGCGAGAAATAGGCAACAGTTTCGTAACTGTTGGCTTATATTGTTTAAAGCAACGATTTATGTAATGTTGCAACTCAATCTTTTACAGTTA
>BSSO01001370.1:0-24082 GCA_030267885.1 Mesembryanthemum crystallinum
TAACTTATAAGCTTAAATGTCTTTTTAGGGGGGGAAAAACTGGATGAACTATTTTTCTATTAGAACTACAATTGTTTACCAAGTGAATTTGATAGGTCTTCGTTTATTTTACTTTGAACGTTTTTTGATATAACATTATTAAAAAATTGAATGAAAATGAGTTAAATTAAGATATTTAATGTCATACCATAAATAGTTTAGATAAAAATAATACATATGAATGTTGGAGTAGTTGGTAAAGAGCTAGTACCAAAACCTAAAGGTTCGGAGTTCGAATCTTCTTAGCTATGATTTTTTTTTTTTAAAATTGAGAAGATGAATGTGCTTACATGGTAATGCATGTGACACGTCAACGTATATGTGGCGGTTCTAAGCGCTGACATGGCATGCTGATGTGTCGAGCTCTGGTTGAATCGTTGTGTTTTAAACTAATTATATAGATTTGCCCCAAAAAACGGGTACGGTGAGAAATCAAACAAAATCATACCCCAAATCATGCACTATCTTTATACCACTCACAAACCACCCTTAAAACAACAAAATTACAATAAAAGGATTAATCAAAAAGCCATAAGCCACACTAAAATATGTTTTGAGGTGGTGAATCGAGGGTGTCGAGTAAGGTGATTTGGTGGTTGTTGTAATCTTGCACTATAACCTTCAATTGGATGGGGCCGTGTAGCTAGTAAGAAAGAGATGGAAACCCCTTTACTTTGTCCTTGATTTACACTCTTTTTAATGAAGTAGTAGTGGTAGTTTAGGGTCAGACGTATGAACTTGTTATAGGACTGATTCGGCAGTCTTTATAAACTTATCCAAATAAATCCAATAGACATGAAGAGACAAGAAGGAATGATCTCTCTCTCCTACCCCAATAGGGAGACAACCTACTATTATTTCCTTCTTGGTGTTGGAGCACACAAATTATTATATCAGGCGGTCTGATATATCAGGCGGATAGTACCGGTGGCCTGTAAAATGGTACTGGTAAGCCAAAAATTTGTACTGACAACCAAAAAACTAGTATTACCTGTTTTTCCCAATCAATAGTACTTTAGTACTGATTTTTACTTACCCAGTACCACTTTTTATTTGTCCAGTATTCACCTGATATATCAGGTTGCCTGACACAAGCGTTATTGGTTGGAGCAAATGCTAAATTGTGGATACTTCAATGTGTTGACGTTGAATTGTTGATGACTTGATAGAGTATGTAAAATACATAAAGAAATCTAAGTAAAGTTATCTAAGAGTTGTCCCAAAAAAGTCGGCGCATCTTATTCTATAAGCAAATCTTCTCCTTTGGCCTACACAATTTTAAATGAATAACTTATGTGTCAAAATTGTGAAGATCATTAGATAAAAATTTATCCTACATGCTTTTTATGTCCTCACCAAAAAGTTTTCAACAGATGACAATCATATTTTTTTACTTAGGATATTTTCTTCCAATCAGTAAAAATTACGAAAATAAGTAAAATCAAAAATATAATAATAAATAAATAGAATTAACTAAAATCAATAAAAATGGATAGAAACAATAAAATTCAACAGTAATCGACCTCAACAATGAATATATTTACAAAAATAATACTAACATTAACAGAAAATAGCTTACTCCCAGTTATATCTTCTAAAATACTCCTATCTACATATGAGTGTGCAAAATGCGATTTGTGTTTCATTTCTCCTGTCATTTGACAAGCCACTCACCTTCTTACAATCTTACCAACCACCTCCACCCAAATATAGCTAGAAAATCTACGACTCGACATGTATCTTGCATTCATCGATAGATTGACAAATAACAATTAGTATGTTTTTTTTTTTTTTTTTTTTTTTTTGTGTGTTTTTTAAGCCTAACATACCAGATTAAACCATACTACTATTAGTTTGTCCATAATCAACTCTATCACATGGGAAAAAAAAAAAACTCTATCACATGCAGTGGCGGATACATGGGTGTGCCCGGGGTACCGGTGCACACCCATTTTTTTTATAAAATATGGGTAAATTAGAAAAAGGGAAAAAAAATATTTATAATTGGCTACTCTTTTTTTTTTTGGCACCCCATTATTAGTTTTTTGGATCCACTAATGATCACATGGAAGAAAAGAAAAATAGTGGCAGCGAGTATCAAAATCATACTCCACACCAGTGGTGACCTATTTGTCGGCAACTACCTCCAAAATTAGAGTTCAATTAAAGACAATAAATTTAGTACAGTAAACAAAAAGTTAACCCCCCCCCCCCAAAAAAAAAGCCAAACAAAAAGGGAGAAAATTGACGCAAGTTTTGAATTCAAGAGCTTAAGACTGGTAGAGAAGAGAAGATATTGGCCCACATATCAAATAATCTATCTTTTCCCCAGATCACAAAAACCCACAAATCCAACAAATTCCCAAAAATCAATTCAAATTCAATTCCATTTCCATTTTCTCTCTCAAACCGCCATTAACACTCACTCGAGGTTTCGACCAGTTTAAAGCCAGTCAGTTAAAGAAAAGAAGAAGATCAAAAAGTAGCTTATAAGCTTAAAAGCTAAGCTTTTTAGCTTCTTCAGTTGTTCTTCTTCTTGAATTCAATGTCCTTCTTTTTGGGTGTGGTTCTGGGAATCGTCCTTGGTTTCTCTCTCATCGTCGTCTTTGTTCGCTGCGAAAATGCCCGATCCACTCGCCGCTCAAAACTCGTTCGTCTCGTTCTCTCTCTCTCTCTCCTCTCCTCCCCTTCACTTTCTCTCTCTAACTCTGGTTTTTCGTTGTTGCAGGCGGCGACGATTGCGGCGTTTGCCAGGATGACAGTGGAAGATTCTAGAAAGTTGCTCCCACCTCCATATTATCCTTCATGGGTCACCTTCTCTCAGCGTCAAAAGGTTGCCCACTTCACTCTTTCTTCGATATTTTGAAAATGTTAGAATTTGAGTTGAATTTTTATTGACAATATCGAATTGGGTGTTGAATTTCAGTTGACTTGGCTCAATGCTCATCTCGTTAAGATTTGGCCCTATGTTGACGAGGTAATTGCTCAGATTTTATTGATTATCTTTCCCAATTTTTTGCTGCATTGTAAAGTTTTATTTATTTATTTATGGGGAGGGGTTTTAGGCGGCATCGGAGCTAATTAGGGCTTCTGTGGAGCCGGTGTTGGAGCAATATAGGCCTATTATTTTGTCATCCTTGAAATTTTCCAGATTCACCCTTGGCACTGTTGCTCCTCAATTTACAGGTAATTTTTCTTCCACTTTTTTTTTTTTTTTTTTCTTTTAAATTTCTTTGTTCAATTAATTGCTTTGCTTATTTGGAAATTATTTTACGGAGGGATAAATTTATGAGTAACTCTTCTGTATAACCGTCTATTAGACAACCTAATTTAAGGGTAACCTTTTCGTAACTTAGGGGCTATTTTTAGTGACTTAGGGGCTACTTTATACTACTTCACCAAATCAAGTAATGACTTTTTGTAATTTAATGGCTACTTTTATCGGTTTAGTAGCTACATTTTGATGGCTTAGGGTAATTTCATAAAATTGCAATAACTTTTAAAAAGTAATCTTTAAATGGCTAAAAATAGCCCTTAAATTGGCAAAAGTCACCATTACATTGGGTCGTCTAACAGTTAGACGGTTGTACACAAGAATTTGCGTAAATTTATATATTTGAGGTTTATTCGTGTTGTTGGACCAAGCCATTGCCTTGCAGTTTTTGGTAGTTGTTTTAGTGGAGAGTGATTACTGATAGGGTGAAGGGAGAGTTGACATGTTCAATGACAAAAATATTTTTATGGTGGATTTTATAATTTTTTTTGGGATTAGTAGCAAATGCATGGAAATGAATTCAACCGACGCAAAGTGAAGACTCTTCCTTTGATGTTTGCTAATTTGATATGCATTTTGCAGCTCAGCTTGAGATGCTGAATTTTACCACAAAATGAAAATTTAACACACTTTACATGCCATCTCTACTCATGAAAACACGAACCGATTTCCATGGTTAAGTTTGTAGGTTGTGCATCTACTACTTCTCAAATCCTTTGTGTACAGGGTGCAACAAAAATCATTTGTCTGTAACGACCTAAGGGCTAAGACCAATAATACAACACCCTTTGGGTCTTTGTGGCTACTTTAATGAGACATTGTTAATCAAGGCAAGCAGTTAAGTGATTGAAAGTTGTTCTCATATGGTGCTTAATACCTCAAGGATTTCATGGTTGGGATAGCTTAAATCATCTCCTTTTTAGGAAACCCAAACCTGTGAAACTCAATAGTTAAGTGTGTTTGGCTTGGAGTAGTAGTGAGAAGGAAGACTACCTTGTAAGTTTCTCGGGGGCATTTTGATGGTATCACTCATATCACCTAGTGTATCTTCTTTCAAAGAGCACAAATCAAAGAGCACAAACCCAAGAAACTCCGTAGTTAAGTGCCTTGGCTATGACTAGTGGTGGGATGGGAGGAAGTTTTTTAGGGTATAGGACAAACATGTTGTAAGGGCTTATGTTGATTTGTAGGGTCATTCCTCAGCTCATAAAGCAAATCTTGGTAGCACCACTTGTGTGGACTGTGGAGGTTGTGGTGGTACGCTTTCCATCATTAGAACAGTGTGATATAGTTTAGCTTCTGTGAGTCATAGGTTATTTCATGGCATAGAGTCTAGGCCCTATGGTCGGCCTTTTGTGTTGACATCAGTTTGTGATGACTTGGCCTGCGTACATCACAACTCAAACCATTCCATCCTCTTCACATGTTTTGAAAAGATAGCCCCGGTTTATAAGAGGTCTTTACATTTGCCTGAAACTCTTCATATTCCTGATGCAGATACAGGTTAATGTGTGACCAGTATATAAAAATGGAATCAATGAACTTCAATTTTTCGGATAGGAGTGTAAGAGTTAACAAGTTATATGTTCAAAAGCTATGAAATTGCTTGCTGATTTCAACATTATTATTGGTTATGGTTAGCTATTATTGTGGTTAGATTGATGATAATACTCTTGTGGTTACTGGTGATCTTTTAGGGGTTGCAATCCTTGATGATGAAGGTGATGGTGTTACTATGGAGATGGAAATGAATTGGGATGGAAATCCCAACATTATCCTTGATATTAAGACTAGACTTGGTCTGTCTCTACCCGTGCAGGTAAAGAGCAGTATGTCGTATTTTGGTCAAACAGTCCAGTCACAGTTTGGTTGTGAAAGCCAGTTTCTAGTTTTCGTTCTCCATTTTTGGTACAATTTTGCCTATTAGCTATTTGATTTTGTTGAGAATCTTTCATTCACTTTGTATAATTGCCAATTCACTTTCAAAATTTCAATCATTTTGGTTGAGTGAAATGGTAACTCACAAAATAATACTGCAAATAGTTGTCAATTTGTACATGTTGTGGCAGAAGGAAAAGCAAATTATGACGAAAGAGAACATATAGATCGTTGGGATCTCCTAATGACCATGTGATAGGGTCCTCCTTTGCTTAACATTTTTTTCCCTCATTCGCCAATTTAAGAGGAAGTGCGATGATGGTGAAAAATTAAAACTGTAGTATTGCTGCTTTTGTCTGTCCTCTGGGCTCTGAGATTGATGTCTCTTCTTTGTGTAGGTAAAAGATATTGGATTCACTGGTATATTCAGATTGATCTTTAAGCCTCTAGTGGCAGAGTTCCCAGGATTCGGAGCTGTCAGCTTCTCATTGAGAAAAAAGGTAAGGGATCATTGTTGAAGTTGCCAGCCTTTGTTTAACGATATAGATGGATAGGGCTGCTTAACTCATCCCTAGATTATGCTTTTGGTGGATCTACTCTGGGAATGCCATTGTATGGTTACATGCATAATTCATATGAGGGATCAAGCTTTGGGATTATAATACAATACTAAGGTTATCATATTTGTGCATTTCATATCTCGGTAGGAGTATGGTTGCATATTTATAGGGGTTTCTGACGGGGAAACTATTAACCTTCAAATCTTTTTTAAAAATCTCACGTCTGTGCCTACTTTCTATCATTCTCCTGGGACCTGGGTCTGTGGTTCCCCAAAAAATTGAGAGGTTGAATTAAAGGTTGATAGGTTGAATTTTGCTTTTGTAATCTTGTTCAACCTGATTCTTGCCTATGTATGTCTTTCATGTCATCATGTGCATGCTTGGACATAGTGATCCTTATTTTTTCGCATTCATGTGCTCAAGCTTAGTGGTGTCGACGAGTGGAGCCAAACAGGCTCTGGAGTTTTATATCAGTTTCTTTAATTTTAATTAAGCTTGAATGAACCTGAGATGTATGCTGATCCCAAATTTATCCCTATTCATATGTTAAACAAATGAGCTTGAACTTTCTCACCAATTTACTGGTTCCTAAAGAAGTTCTTGGTGAAAGACATTTCAAAAAGTTCTCATACAAATAGTGGACAAAATGTGTTAAAAGTACTTTGAATTGTGCGCCAACTGATCAAGTATATGACATTTAATCAATTGGGTTACATAGAGATTATCTTGAGAGAAACATGTTATTGTGTGTACATTATGTATAATCAGTTCGTTCTGAACTTCTTCTGAAATTTCGCCAAGTGTAAAGCCACTGTGTAATCTTTAAATTTACGCATTCTTTATGAACATAAACAAAGTCAAAGTGTCTTGTTCAAGCTTGGCTATTGAAAGAACTGTTCATGTTGGTTGTTTGATTAACAGGTGGGCTTTGACTGAGTTAAAGTTCATGACATTTCTGTGCAGTTGCGTACATTGATTCATTTTACACCTTTATGCTCAACCACACAGATGGAATAAAAAAATAGTTGAACTTTAGCTGTCAATCCTAAGTTTGATAATAGTTCTGAGTTTGATAATAGATCCCAGTTAGAGGTAGTCCTTCGCAAACAAACCTCCTCCCCCCTCTTTACGCATTCTTCAGTTAAACAAAGTCAAAGTGTGTTGTCCAAGCTTGGCTATTGAAAGAACTGTTCATGTTGTTTGTTTGATTAACAGGTGGGCTCTGACTGAGTTTGCTCATGACATTTCTGTGCAATTGCGTACATATTGATTCATTTTACACCTATATGCTCAACCACGAATAAAAAAATTGAACTTCAGCTGTCAATGCTGAGTTTGATAATAGTTAGAGTTTGATAATAAATCCCAATTAGTGGTAGTCCTTCATAAACAAACCTCTCTCCCCCGCCCAACATATCAAAAGAAGATCTAACAAAGAAAGAAAAGGGGGAAATCACTGTTTTGTCTGCAGCCATATTTTGAAGGGTATGAATGACACCCTACTTCGATTATCTTAGAGCAGCAAGCCAGCAACAACAGCAGTACAGCACGGAGTGTGAATGGCAGTTTCTTTTATTTAATTTTTTTTCTTCTTAAAGATAAGAGTGAAAGGCACGATTGGGTGTCTCCTAAAGCAAGAGTCTTATGAATACTTTAGTTGCACGTAAGGATATAAAGTTAAATTAAAACCTGCCAAGAAATTAATTTTCCAGATATTTAAATAGTGCTTCTTAGGTCAATGGCCTTGAATATGAGGTGAATGAGAGCTACCATGAAGGTGAAGCCTGTAAGTGGTTGAACAAAGTCATGTCCATGCTAGCTGACTGCTTCTGGGTTGAATCATGTCAACTTTGATCTGCTAGCATCTGTAGATTGTTATGCTCTGGGGATAGCAACTTTTATTTCTGTTCAATAGCATGTCCTTATTTCTTTGGCTGTGTTTATGCTGTACATGCTTAAATATGCTGAGAATGTCTCAATTAAAATTGCCATTTTTTTTTTTGGTGATAAGATAAATTGCCATTCTTTCTTTGTTGCAGAAAAAGTTAAATTTTACTCTCAAAGTTATTGGTGGAGACATATCTGCAATTCCTGGGCTTGCTGATTCTATTGAGGTTTGCTTCGTTTGCTTCTCTTATCTTCTCAATCACTGCTGAAACATAAATAAATATTGATTGTTTATCTTTTGCCTCTAATCTAAAATCTCACCACTTCCCCACTTAAATTAGATTCCCTCTTCTATATGAATTATTTTGTCAATAAATAATTGGATGGACTTAGACCTGTTCTCTGTTGCAATTGGATGTGATGATAACTAGTTTTCTACTGTGGCAATAAGTAACTAGAAAACCATGATGCGAAGTATGCTGGATATTGGAATTTGTTTTTTATTTATTTTATTTTATTTATTTTGATCCCGAGAAGTATCAGCTAAAAGTTAGCTTAGCCACGTGTAGACAATTGGGGTTTGAACTAACGCTATGCGAGACTTACAAAGAGTTATATATATCAATCTAACATGAAAATTTTGGTAGGATATACAGTTCAGGCTCATGCTAGAGGTGATAGTATGATGGTAGTTTCAAAGTAATTGTAGCTGAGTGGTATTAGATACAATTGTATATCCATTTCTAAATATTTCTGTTATCGCACTTTATTTGCTGAATTGCTGTTCCCCTTTTATATTTCATGCGTAAATAGTTTCATGGGTGATTGATAAATTACGATTGCGTGTGCAGGGCACAATAAGGGACGCCATTGAGGATTCTATCATGTGGCCTATTCGTAAAGTTATTCCCATTTTGCCTGGTGATTATAGGTAAACAATTGAGAAGGCAATGTTTTTAGTCAGCTCGTAGTTATATCTGTTTTTCTTAACATGGAATCTTCTAAATATCAGTGACCTAGAGTTGAAGCCTGTTGGAATGCTTGAGGTGAAGCTTGTGCAGGCTAAAGAGTTGACAGATAAAGATTTGATTGGAAAATCAGATCCCTTTGCGGTATTATATGTACGACGTACACGTGACAGGACAAAAACCAGTAAGACAATTGTAAGTAATTACATTCATGTCCTATGAAAAGTTTATTTCAAGTTTGTAATTCTGGGGCATTAATTTTTTGTCTTTTTACCTTCAGAGTAACCAATTGAATCCAATCTGGAATGAACACTATGAATTCGTAGTTGAAGATAAATCTACCCAACAGTTGGTAGTGAAAATTTATGATGATGAGGGACTTCAGGCAGCTGAGCTCATAGGTTGTGCTCAATTCCCGCTGAAAGATCTTGAGCCTGGTAAAGTGAAGGATGTATGGCTCAAACTAGTCAAAGATTTGGAGGTCCAGAGAGATACTAAAAACAGGGGGCAGGTGAGATATATGTAATCCCTTTGGAAAATATAACAATAATTTTATATCTTGTACCAAAGCGTTCGATACTTGACTAGTTGATTTTGAACGGCTTTTCTTACTGTTGATGGGCCTAGCTTTGCTTTAGCTAGAATCTGATTTGTGGTTTGCAGAAGTTACTGGATTATTGTTGTTTAAGTTCGAGTGTCTAATTAGCTTTGACAATATGTCCATTCATTTTCTCAGAATGTGAGTACTCTTCGGCAACCTCTTTAATTGCATTATGATGGACTTAAATCAAATGTCGTAACTAACTGTCCTCTGATTCTTTGTTTTGAGGTAGCAGAGTATCTATGAAACAATATCTGTAAAGGTCTATGTCTGTATGATACATCTAACCGACTAACCCCCTAAAACCCACAAATGGGAAGGGAGCTTTGCAAGATGCATTCGGTTGGAGTGTTATGGTACAATAGGTGCAATAAATAATGTCAACTCTCTTTAACCGTATCTTGAAAGTTATGATGTGATGCAAATTCAATGGTTTGCTTAACATTTGCCTCTTATACACCTGTGATTATCACTTAGCGTAACCTCTCATGATCCCCTTTCTTCCATTGATAAACATATCAGTCTTCTATTGTTAGCATATATTTTCTTGACCATCAAAATATTTCTTATTTCTTGAACATGTCTTTTTGTTCTTCAAATATTTCTTATCATATTGGAATAATATAATTCTCCGCTGCTTAGAAATATGATAGACTTTTTTGTTTTGTTTTCAATTGAGTTGTCAAGCATCTTCTTATTTGTGGTCTATCTCTATGCATAGACCCACTTCATAGAGGCTTCTTTTCCATTATTCACATGCAGGTACACGTGGAGCTTTTGTATTGTCCTTTCGGTACAAATGTTACAAATCCTTTTGCTTCTTCAGTTTCCATGACTTCCCTGGAAAAAGTACTTAAAACTGGAGGAGATAGGATTGAAGATTCCCAAAACGGTATCAGCCATGTTCCTAAGAGAAAGGAGGTCATTGTCAGAGGAGTGCTGTCTGTTACAATTATTTCTGCTGATGATTTACCAGCAGCGGATCTATTTGGAAAGTCAGACCCATATGTTACGCTGACAATGAAGAAAAGTCAAACAAAAAACAAAACTAGGGTAAGTATTGAGCGACCAAAGATGGGAATAGCTGTTAAATCTTTACTGATGTTCTGTTTCTTACAATAACTCCTTCATTCTTCTTTTATAGTCAATTTATTAACTCTGATGATAAGCTTTGCCTGTGATTTTCAATCTTATTTGGTTCTCAGGTTGTCAATGAATGCTTAAATCCTGTTTGGAATCAAACATTTGACTTCCTAGTCGAGGATGGGCTTCATGAGATGCTAATTTTGGAAGTTTGGGATCATGACACATTTGGGAAGGTAAGCAGTAGCTTCTTTTCAGCCTTATACCAGAAAACTATGTCTTGGGTGACCTTAGGCTTTGATTTTGAAGTTAGAAAGAGGAGGTAGGGTAAATCTAGCTTATGTGGGTTTGAGTTGGAAAAGGAGCTTACTAAACAGTGTTTATGGAATTAGAGGCTTTTTGGCCTAAAAGTTTCTAGGATTTTGGCTTCTCCTTNACCCTCTTTATTCTTCCCAAAAGTTTCTAAGAAACCAAAATGGGCTAGAAATTGGAGCTCCTTTTTAGAGTTTTTATTTCTATCCCCATTTTGGTTTCTTGGAAGCTCTTGAATGAGGAGGAATTGACGAGAGAAAGGGAAGACAGATTTTGTGAATAAGCAACTCAAAATCCTAGAAACTAGGCCAAACGGCCTCTTAGAAGCTAATTCTTCATAGGAGCCAAAAACTTGCAATGTCAATTTGTGAATACAATCTCCTTGTGCATTTCCAAATAGCTAAAGCTTATTACATTTGAAGCTTGAGCTAGTTTATCTGGCAAATACATCTTCTATATCTTATGCTATTTGCTGAATCGTGCAGGACTATATGGGTAGATGCATCATGACATTGACAAGGGTTATATTAGAGGGTGAATATAAAGACAGTATCCCGCTTGATGGAGCTAAGACGGGTACCCTAAATTTGAGTCTAAAATGGTCTCCTCAACCTGTCTACCGTGAAACATGAGCAGAACTTCAACATTCTGTTGTACATTATACACGCTGCTCCCATTGATAGTGTACAAAGGATAAATTGTGGAACATGAATGCGTATTCATGAACTCCAGTGAAAAGCCAAAGAAGGCACTTAATTTTTTGTTGCAGGCCAGCAGCAGCAGGCAGAAAGTGCTGCAGAATAGTGAAGGCTTTGATGTATATTATTATTATTGGAAGCTAAGGCAGAAGTTTGTTTTATTTTCGAGGTTTTAGACAACTTGTACCGTTAATATTTGTATTTTTGTTATACGAGCTCAAATTCTTGCCTCCTATTTCAAATCCTCCAACGATTAGGATGGATTCTGGAGAAATTTTTTTAACCCTGATATGTTCCTGAAATGGGAGTGATTACACTATAATTGGAAGGTGGGTCTTGTGGACATGACAAAGTAACTTTACAAAGACAAGTTAACTGTCTATGATGTGGATGGAAAATTGTACAAAGGCTTGCAAGATGGTGGCTTTTGAAATTATAAATCTAAATCGTTCCGTTTGAGTGAATCGATCACGAGCATTCATTTACATCTACATATAACTGTTTTACGTAATTTGCTTAGTTTTGGTTGAAATCACGAGCAATTTGATTCCAACTATATTGAAGAGGGGCCTAAGGCTTAAGAAAACCAACATCGTATCAAAATTTTATACCCTTGCATATATTTATTGGATGTACTAGCTACAGCGTGACCACAAGGAAGGAGCAAATGAACACCATATATGTTCGGAAGGATTCCACAACCAACAAACTGGATACCTGAAATCAAATTGTCTGATGAATGAACAATTTTTTCTAAAACAAACTTATTACAGATTATACAGTGTTCCAGCCCCAAGATCTTCGTTAGTATGAAGCAATTCCACTCGCAATGGTCCTGAGAGATGGTTTCTGTAGCTTCCTTCTCCGTCGATTGTTTGCCCTGCATCACCCATACATATACTCATGAAAATGATACGAAAGGGACACTACTGCAGTGCTGCTGTCAACTAGGTAGTCTAGGTTATGGTTTCCTGTTGCGTCTTAGAGATTCATAGGACAATGACATTCTCACATATAAAGGGATCATTATGTGCTCATGCTACATCCTTATGTAAATTTGAAAATTTTCACATTAAAGTATAGGGAGAGCAACTTTACAACACTTGAAGAAACCCTTGCAATATTAGTGAAGGCAAGGATTTGCCAGAACAAGAAGAATCAATCTGTATTATATAGAAAGACTGGGGCATGCACTTTTGTTAAATAATTGATGAATCAAGTATTGAAGCACACAATTAGGTATTTATTTAGATGCATCATACATGTTTGCTTTTATCTTCCTCTCGCATTTAGTTCACTAAAGTATTAAGCTTTCTGATCATATTGATGCCTGAGCATATGCAAAGAGCTTACCAGTATTGGTTTAGTAAAACCATTGAGTCCGTGGGCACTTTCTTCCCATCATCATTTCTGTTCCAATGGTAGACAGCATGTGTCCTATTCATAATCTCCAGAGTTGAATGCCCATAACTAGCTTCTCGGAATGCAGAATAATCAGGTTGTGGATCTCTAAACCTGCAGAACAATAGAAGAACTCGTCAGTTTCTTACAAATGTGCTTCAAATAATTAGTAAGTATATATAGCAGAAACAATGATAACTTTTCCAGAAAGTCACCTTCCAGCAAGACCCTCTTGATTTCCCCCATCTCCAACAGTTACGTAAACAGGAGCCGATTTGTCCGGGACAGGATAACGGTCACCGCTTGACACGTTGTAGTGTATGTTTGAGATTCGATACTGATGAAAGAAATACAGGGTATTAGTTTAAGACACTTATTCCATCAATCATAGAATCCTCCCTTTCTAAAAGAAACCCAATTATAATTTCAGAATTAGCACCATTGAATCTTTTCAGTTAGAAGGTATATTGCAAGTTGTGACCAATAACATTCTTTGCTGTAAATCAAACTATCATTACTAATTACTAAAAGACACTTCTCCGTCATTCAGTTCCATCAAGGGCATATCCTAGAATTAATCTGATATGGCACAACATTACTTGCAGTATTATAAGAAATGTTTTCCTGAACACCAACGTTGGTAACATGTCCCTTAAGAAATAGAGGGGTGGAGGGGGTTCAACGGTTTTAAGGTTCATAACTAGTAAGTATTTAAATCAGCTTTATGTTTAATTGCACAAAACTCAATGCTTACCGATCTTTCATATGCATGAACATGGCCTGCAAAGATTATATCAACTTTGTATTGAACAAACCATTCCTCAAAGACAGATCGCATGCTTTCACCCTCCATAAAATGAGCGTTATTACTGTTGTAAAGTGGGACATGCATCAAAACTATTAACCAAGGTGTCTTCTCTCTGTCCACTCTTGTCAGTTCTTCTCTGAGCCACCTCCATTGAGGAGTGTATTTCACTATTTAGAAATCAGGAAATTACAATGTCAATTGTTTGGAATGTAGATGAGAACTAAAAGCACAAACAAAGACTTAGCTCAAGCTCATAAACCCGTCAACACAATGCCTGGAAATCATGACAATGGTGTAGAAAAGATAAACCTTACTTTAGACTTAGTTGAACTAGTTCACTTCACAAAAAAGAAAAAGAAAACCTCTTTTTTCAGAAATTGTTGAAACACCAGCTTTACATTATTACATGCATAGACGGATAGACCTTGAGGCTTGAGCCTATGACTCACCAATATGATGCTAATGTTGTCTCCAATTCAATTTACTAGTTTCATGGAACTGGATCTAATTTTCTCTTGTTACCTGTTATTTTATTATTGAAAAACCTTCAAAAATAGCTGCATTACCCCCAAAACCTTCTTTTAGAATCCTTTATTAATGTCATGCTCAGTTTCCAATCTTAGTAAAATTATGTCAACAGACTCATTCATGACAGATGGGTTTGCAAGTAGTGCATTATATCATCTCACTCCTAAATCATCATGCCAGATGATCTTTGGCAATTAATCTTGTTTTGCAGGACAAGAATATTACTGAATTGTCTCATCAGCATTTAAGCACTTACAAATCTTGACAATCAGCAAAAGAAATTACACGGTCCTACCAGAGGAGGGGGGGGGGGAGTGCATCCCTCTCTAGTTACTCCTACCACCTATGCAATAGATCCAAGACAGTTAGCTTGAGTTCTGATAGAAGCTTACCAAATGGAGAATAACTTGAGAGCACAATAATATGAGCAGATGCACGCCTAATAGCATACCAAAGAGGATCAGTGCTTTTAGAGGCTGCATAGGGTGTCGCATATCTGTAAAGGTATGACTTGAACGGTACACTTTCCCCCTGAACATATCAATGTATAGTCATTAGCTACACCATTCAATAGCCAAAGAGAAATGATATTCAGCACAAAAAAACATAATCCACAAACAAACAGGAATATATCACAAGAAGCTTCAGAGTCAAATAAAAGTTTTGGACACAACCTAAATGGTTTTGTTAAATGTATACTAGAAGATTATTTTAGATATGAAATTTTTCCATAAATAAACATTTTCCGCATGAAAAGGGCGACCGATGTTGTCAAGTCTACAAGTAAAGCAAAATATTGAAGAAGGAAAAAAGGGGTTTTGACATTCCCCCTGGCTACATTGGTATCCAACTCTACTCATCCGCAAAAGCTATATCACTTTTACCCTATATGAGCTGTTCCATTTAATTCTGTAGAAATTTAGCAAACAAATTGGAGGAAGATTTTAAAATATAGACAATGAAAAGTTGTGAAACATAGATAAAAGTACAAGACGATAATCAAAATTTCAAGTAGTACAAAATTCTCCAACTTTTACCAAGTTAGGCATGTATTCTATCTCATGATTTCCGGCAGACCACATCCAAGGCTGATATGCTGCACTTTGCTCGAGAAAACGGCCCCATGTATCCCATCGAATGCCAATGTCATTGCGGTGATATCTGTCAGCATATGAAAGATCTCCAACAAACAAGACAGCTTGGGCGTCACTTTGCATATAATGCTCAAGTGTGGAAAGAGAGTTATATGTCTGGCCTAAATCACCTGGAATAAACCAAACATGGCATGATTTCTGACTACGGTTTCTTAGTGCTCACTTTTAAATCCAAAGAAAGAGGTAGAAGAGGAGAAAACACACATAAGTCATAGACTAAAATCAGGAGTCACACATGCTCACATCTAGAACAATTATTAGATATTCTTCTTGTTGATAAAGATAGAAAGAAAAGAAGAGAGAGAGAGACAGAGAGAGAGAGAGAGAGAGAGAGAGAGAGAGAGAGATTGTGCACATCCACTTTCCAGTTGCATTCTTGATGTCCGGCATTGATAGCAGTGCTGAATGTTTTAAGTGAAGTATTGGGTATATAATAGATACTCCTAGCCTTGCAAGCAAGCATTCATCTAGCCTTCTTATACTGCTAATCCGAGAAAAACGCAAAAAGATTAGGACAGCGAAGGCAACTCACCAATTATACCAAATTTGTATGAAGCATCTGGGTCAATTTTAGGAGGTGTTTGAAACCAAAATTTCCTGGATGAATCTCCACTTCCAATCTTGTAATAATACTTCTTGTCATACTATATCACATGAAGGTAAGACAAATCAATAAACACAGAAGCAATACAAAAAAGAGCATAAACTTACCAATGCTACAACTACCAAGGTTTAGTTAGTCATAAATGAATAATTACCTCAAGGCCATCGACAAGGCAGTGATGAATATAGCCAGAATTATACTTGTAAAAGCTGTAGTTTGTTACAGTGCCCTCTGCAGAAAAATCAAATATATCCTCCGATGTTCCATATTGCACTTTGCTAGATCCCGGTTCATCAGGTGTCACCCATGAGACTATAACAGCTTTTCCATCATAATCACCTTGAGTGATGTGCACCTGACATCACAAGATCTGTAAGACGGTCTAGAGATAAAATTATGCAAAAACAGCTCATTAATCGTAGTAGAAAGTTCATCTATACAGTACACGGCTACAAGCAACATAAAAGCACAAACACTCCAGAACTCTCCAAAGTTATAGACAAACCTATTCACTCTTGTCCAACATCATCATAAAAATCACCCTCACAACCTCCCTGTAAGCACACAAAAACATAAAACAAAGAAGTGCTAGGAGGTCAGTTGGTAAAGCTCCTACATCTCCTACCTTGAGGTTGGGGGTCCAGTCTCATGCACCTCCACATGTGGAGGGGCAAAAATTGTCTTGTAGGTATTTGGGTCATCCACACCCCCGATGTGTTGAGCTTAAGAGCCTGGCTTCCTTGCCAGTACACACACAAATATATTAAAAAAAAAAAAAAAAGAAAAAGAAAAAAACATACATGAAAGATGAAATACACTAGCCAATTAAGCATGCAAATCCCATGTAATTCCCCAAAGTATAGGGGCATAGACTCCTGAAAGACCATCCTTGCATAGTGATGTTTTAAATCTAGTCGCAATGAAGTGTCAACCAGGGGCAAACTACTTTTCATGTAGGACATGCAAAAGGAAAGGCTAAGTTGATTCTGGTTTTGACTCTGTATACATCTGTTTCTTCGTTAGTTGCTTATCATCGGATTCAAAATACAGGGAAAAAAATTTGTGAACTTAATCAGAAAATGCTCATGCAATGTCGTTTTTCTATTCTATGGAGTTGAGAATGAGGGTGCATACTTGCTGAGGTGCATTGTGACCCTTTGGCACAGAAAACACTTCATTATCAAGAGGGATATCAGTTGCTGGCCACTCAGAGCGAATGAAAGAGCTCGTCAACCCAGCACTTCCCTTCTCAACATAGCTCAACAAGACAAAAGATGCAAGCAGAAGCACGCACAACAGAGTCCTTCCCATCCTCAGCATTGTAATTGTCAATCAGCTGATTATAGCATAATCTGCTATATAATGTAGGAGGGCATAAACCAATTAATTTAACCTTGAGATTATACTAATGTAAAATAAAAGGCATTTGATTGAAACAAACTGATCCAAATGTGAGAGAAACTATTAAATGTAATTGATTATTACTAGAAGATTTTAATCTGAGTGGATCTGGAAAGCACATAATACCATATCCTAATGATTTTAAGATCATAACCCCTTTTCTTCCCTACAGCAACAGACTATTTCTTTTGCAGTTCCAGGTCAACAAATTCAATAACACATGTATGCAGATTTTTGGATGTATTATAAGCTCTCATCACACCTACATCTTGGCAAAATTTTGTACCATATTAAGACTAGAAAACCCAGGTTGCCTTGAATATTCATTTATTCATTATCCCATTATGAAATAAAGGATCCAGCAAATTAACATCAATAAGCACAAAACTTCAAAAATTCCAAATGACCCACTTCCACTCTTCACTTTAAAACAAAACCCCACTTAGCTAATTAGACATCTCAACACAAATTGACAACCAATTGGACCAAAGAACATCCCCAAATGCCTATAGCTGAATCAATAGCACAGTGCTAATCAATGGATTAGTAAACATGATAATCAATTAAAAGGGCACACTCACATTAGTAGATAGAGAAAGAAGTCAACTAGCAAAACTTTAAATCATGGATTAAAATCTGAAAACAAATAGCGAATGATAGAGGGGTTAAAGGGGTTACCTTGAAGCATCAATCAGCGGATGGGGAGGAGAGAGAAAAGAGAATGAGGTGATGAGAGGAGGGCAAAGATCGTTAGTCATTTTCTGAGGAATTTATAGTATTGGGATTTGCGTGAATTATCAGACTTCCATGGTGGAGCCTGGACGTTTAAGATAGAAAACAAAAGGCTGTATTGTCGTGTTGTTGAAGTATTTTGCCATTTTCTCATCTAAATCTCATCGCCATAGTATTTCCCGATAAAGATAGATCAATGTTTTTGTACAGTGTAATATTGATAGTGATGCCATCCCAATTCACAGTATTGGTGTTTTTTTCTTCTTGGTCTGTTGCCTATATGTAGAAACTGTTATGGTTCACCATCTTTAGTAAGGCATGTTCTTATCATGGTGGTTGTTATTTCTGATATAATATTGAATTTACCCATGAGGTGTTTGACCCACTGGTAAACAAACCTTAGCTTATACTCCAGGTCGTGGGTTCAAGCCTCCTAAGGAGCACCTACACGAATAACTTCGTGGAATACCCGAATTATTGAATTTACGATTATAGTTCTTTATTTACAAAATCTTAATCGCTGTACGAAGACCTCATCTGCATATACTTTTAGATTGAATATTAATACCTTTACCGTATTTACATAATTTCATAAAACCATCTCTTACAAGACGGATTGTTATTCAGAAATTGGTCTAGCTATAATGCAATCACAAGTAAGGAAAGGAGGGAGCAAATTGCCTAGAAGGATTCCACAGCCAACGAAACTTATACCTGAAGTCGAATGTTTGATGACAAAACAAAGGATATATACATATATCCCATAAAATTATTACAGAGAGATATAATACTCATAGATTATATAATACAATGTTCCATCCCCAAGATGTTCGTTAGTGCGAAGCAATTCCACCCTTAGCGGCCTTGACAGATGGCTTCTCCCAATTCCTTCTCCGGTTATCGTTTGCCCTGCATCAACCATAAATACATTCACCAAAATGATATGATCCTTGTGAGATTGATTACATCTTGCATGGGGTTGGTCCATTGTATGGCCAACTACTAAGGAGACTTGCATTTTTTACAAGGGGTGACTCTTAGGGTGACTATTATTTGAAGAGGGGTGGCTTCTTCACTTCAAATTGGTGACTCCAACTTGGTCCAAAACAAAACTTTGAGTGTGAGATTTGATAAGATTCACATTTGAAGTACAGAGACATTAGCTATATAACACCTCAAAAATGAAAAAGAAGATACAAGTGAAGGATTTGCCTACTGAAGAATCAGCCTGTATTCTCTACAAGAATTACAGAGCTTAGTGCAGCATCATGCACTTTGCTACGTAATTTTTCGTTTAACAGTAGACTAGTTGCGGTAATGCTTCTTCAGCGTAGACTTGTTGTTCATCAAAAATAATAAGCTTACTCATATTCAAATCATATTTGATGGCTGAGGATTTGTAAGGAACTTACCAGTATTGGTTTAGTAGAACCATCGAGTCAGCAGGTACTTTCTTTCCATCATCATTTCGATACCAATGGTAGATAGCATGCGTCCTATTCTTAATCTCCAGAGTTGAATGCCCATAACTGGCTTCTCTGAATGCAGAATATTCAGGTTGTGGATCTCTAAACCTGCAGGACAATAGAAGAACCTCGTCAGTTGTCAGTTTTTCATAAAAGTGCTTAAGAGAATTTACTCTCTCTGTTTCACAATATAAGGATTTTTTTGACTTTATTTTTGTTTCATATAGCAGAAACAATGATAAATTGTTGACTGACTTCTTCACAGCAAGTCCAGAAATTCACCTTGCAGCAAGACCCTCTCGATTTCCCCCATCTCCAACAGTTATGTAAACTGGAGCTGCTTCGTCCCGGACAGGATAACATTCACCACTTGATACATCGTAGTTTATGTTTGAGATTCTATACTGATGGAAGAAAATTTGAGTATTAGTTTAAGACACTTATCCCTTCTACCATAAAATCCTCCCTTTCAGGCTATCATGTTTGGCATTTTTCAGCTTCAGGTACATTTTCAGCTTTCAGCTAATTTTTCTCCTCTTAGAACCAAACACTATATCTGATTATTTTCAGCTTTTACATCTCAATTTGAGGTTCCACAACTAGTTTTAAGAAGTCATCCTTACAAGTTTTGATTTGTAGGCACCTTTTAGCTAGTTTGTTGCTATTTCATATCAATATTCATGTAACTTTTTGACCTAGATCTAACTTATCAGATAGTTGTGCCAAGCATTGCCCAAGAAGAAACAAGTTTGCTACCCAAGTATAATCTCAGATCAGCAGCAATGTAGTCTTATTGTACTCGAAGGTGTATTGCAATTTGCAAGTTGTAACCAGTAATATATTTTGCTGTTGATCAAGCTTTCATTATTTAAGATGCTTTTCCTGCATTAAGCTCCCCCAAAAGGCATATCCTAGAACAAATCCAATACTTATGATGTTACAGCAGTTGGAGTACTATTCTATACCTTTTTTTTTCGTCTGAAAATCATGCCACTGGTATTAGAAGATGATCTTTTCATGTAATCCATGGTATGAGTAATCAGATTAGATCATGTTTGTTGCATAGAAGTTGATACTTACCGATCTTTCATATGCATGAACATGGCCAGCATACACTACATCAACTTTGTAATCAACAAACCATTCCTCGAAGACAGATCGCATACTTTCACCCTCCATATAATGCGCGTTATTACTATTGTAAATTGGGACATGCATCACAACTTTTAACCAAGGTGTCTCCTCCCTGTTCACTTTCTTCAGTTCTTTTTTGAGCCACTTATATTGAGGAGTGTATCTCACTATTAAGAAATCAGGAAATCACGATGTCAATTGTATGGAGTGGAAAAGATAACTAAAGGCATAAATAAAGAACAGCACAAGCTCATAACTTGTCAAAACAAGGCATAGATATCACGACATTGATGTAGATAAAGATAGACTTCTACTTTTAGACTTTGTTGACATAATTTACTTCAGGAGATTACCAAGTGTTCCCAACAAACTGTCGAAACACCAGCTTTACATCTGTACATGCATAGACCTTGAAAGCCTAAGCCCATTTCTGCATCATGATAAGGTGTTTCAGACAAAAGAACTTTAGGTCAATACACAACTACCTCAGGAACCTTTGGAGTTTGGATTCACTAGAACAAACATGCGAATGGCTGAGAAGGGATTTTCTTCCTCCTTAAATGCTTTGGAGTTTCATAACCCTTTTTTCTACTATAATTAACTTATTGTTTCCTAAATTTTTCCAACTTCCATTGCTACTTTCTAGTTTCATGCAACTGAATCTAATTTTCTCTTGTTATCTGCTATTTTGTCACTGAAAAACTTGCAGAAATTAGCTGCATCGATCACATGTCATGCTCATTTTCCATCTAGTATCTGCTAAAACTATGTCAACGCCCCACGCACAATTGAGATGATCTTTGACAACTAAACCCGTTTTACTGGACAAGATACTACTGAACTATCATATCAGCATTCGAAGCACTTGCAAATTCTAACAATCAACAAAAGCAATTAGATGGCCATAGCAATAGGGGAAAAGAGAGAAAAGAATGCAATAGATCCAAGATAGTCAGCTGAGCTTAGATAGGAGCTTACCAAATGAAGAATAACTGGAGAGCACAATAATATGTGCAGATGCACGCCTAATAGCATACCAAAGAGGATCACTGCTTTGAGAGGCCGCATAAGGTGTCACATATCTGTGAAGGTATGCCTTAAACGGTACAACTTCTTTCTGAACATATAGATGTATAGTCATTAGCTACACCATTCAATAGCTAAAGAGAAATGACACTCAGCATATGGGAGACATATTCCATAACCAAACAGGAATATAGCACCACAACCTTCAGAGTCAAATAAAAGATTATGTATAATAGAAGATAAAAATAGGTTGATATTAATTTTTCCATAAACAAAAAGGGTGACTGATGCTGTTGAGGCAAAGCAAAATATGCAAAAAAGAAAAGGGTCTTGACTTTCCTTCTGGCTACATGGGTAGCCAACTCTACTCATCCACTAAACTTATTTCACTTTTACCCTAAATGAGTTGTTCCCATAAAATCTTTAAACATTTGGCAAATTTTAAGAGAATGATTGTAAAACAAAGAATATAAAGATTTGTGAAACACAGAAAAAGTACAAGACAATAAGCAAAATTTTCAAGCAGAATGAGAATCTCCAACTTTTACCAAGCGAGTCTTGTATTCTATCTCATGATTCCCGGCAGACCAGATCCAAGGCTGATATGCTGCACTTCGCTCAACAAAACGACCCCATGCATCCCATCGACCGCCAATTTCATGGCGGCCATATTTGTCAGCATATGAAAGATCTCCAACAAACAAGACAGCTTGGGCATCACTCTGCATGTAATGCTCAAGTGTGGAAAGAGAGTTATATGTCTGGCCCAAATCACCTGAAATAAACCAAACATAGCATGATTTCTGACTAC
Organism: Mesembryanthemum crystallinum; assembly: GCA_030267885.1. Classification (NCBI taxonomy): domain Eukaryota; kingdom Viridiplantae; phylum Streptophyta; class Magnoliopsida; order Caryophyllales; family Aizoaceae; genus Mesembryanthemum; species Mesembryanthemum crystallinum. The sequence goes on from BSSO01001370.1 coordinate 22,366, forward strand.
GTTTCTCAATGTTCTCTATTCAATCAAAAGAAAGGGGTAGAAGAAGAGGAAAAATACAGAAGTCAGAGACTGAAAATCAGGACTCATACATGCTCACATCCAGGATAATTTATTAGAGTAGATATTTTTTATGTAACTTAAAGGACAATGAGTGTGAGAGAGAACAGATTTGTGTATATTGCTGTTCTCTTGATATCCAGAATTCGCAATCACTGCCGAATTTTAAATAAAGTTTTGGGTACAACAGAAATTTCAAGAGGAACATGATTATAACAAAATGACTTTAAAGTATTCTGAACCACAAATTAAGCTTTCATCTTTTTGCTCTTTTTTTTTATTTTTTATTTTTATTTTTTTTTTTTTAATAAAATAAGGGTTAAGCTTTCATGTAGATACCTTATTATGCAGGTAATCAGAGAAATACACACGCACACTCAAAAAGTTGGGACAGAAAAGGCAACTCACCAATTATACCAAATGTGTATGGAGCATCTGAATCAATTTTAGGAGGTGTTTGAAACCAAAACTTTCGGGACGAATCACCACTCCCAATCTTGTAATAGTACTTAGTGTCATACTATAACACATGAAGGTAAGACAGATCAATCAACATACAAAGCGAGAGTAAAAAGAACATACACTTGGCAAAGCTGCTGCTGCTGCTGCTGCTGCTACTACTACCAAATTTTAGTTAGTGATGAATGAACAATTACCTCAAGGTGATCAACAAGGCAGTGATGAATATAGCCAGATTTATACTTGTAATACTTGTATTTTGTTACAGCGCCCTCTGCAGTAAAATTATATATATCCTCCGATGTTCCATATTGCACTTTGCTAGATCCTTTTTCATCAGGTGTCACCCATGAGATTAACACAGCTTTTCCATCATAATCACCTTGAGTGATGTGCACCTGCGATCATAATATTCAAAAATGGTCTGAAGATGAGAATCTGCATTAAGTAACTCATTACTGAAACTAGAAATTTAACCTACACACTATACACACAACATAAAAGCACAAACGCTCCAGAATCCTCCAAAGTTATACACAACCTATTGACTCTTCCTTGTCAGAAAATTAGTTTCTTGACTTACTGCAATAATGGCTTATTAGTCATCTAATTCACAATGCAGGTAATAATTTGTGAACAGAATCAGAATATGGTTATGCAATGTGGATTTTCTATCATATAGAGTCGAGAACGAGGGTGCATACTTGCTGTGGTGCATTGTAACCCTTTGGCACAGCAAATACTTCATTATCGAGAGGGATATCAGTTGCTGGCCACTCAGAACGAATAAAAGAGCTCGTTATCCCAGCACTTCCCTTCCCAACGTAGCTCAACAACACAAAAGATGCAAGCAGAAGTGCCCACAACAGAGTTCTTCCCATCCTCAGCATTGTTCTTGTCAATCAGCTGATTATAACATAATCTACCATATAATATAGGAGGGCATAAACCAATTAATGCAATCTTGAAAGTATACTTACTATACTAATGTAAAAGAAAAGGCATTTTAATGAAAGTTGAAACAAATACTGATCCAAATGTTACAGAAACTATGACATGTATTGATTATTACTAGAAGTTCATGTGGATTTTTGGATGTTGTTGGCCCATGTGTTTTGATGATTGATAAAGGAAATGTGCTTATGCATACTTGTGCCTAATGTGTGCTTCAAGTTGTTATGTGTAGTGCACAAGTATCTCT
>BSSO01001371.1:0-24078 GCA_030267885.1 Mesembryanthemum crystallinum
CCGTATCCGTACCCGTGCAACCTAGTTTGACACTATAATATCTCAAGCTCCCCAGAGACTAAAGCCCAAATGTGATCCAGTTGTCCTATCATAGGATTCCAACTGGGCACATGCTCTACACACATTCCCATATAATGAGAACAGAGAGGATCAGAATTCAACACCAGAATCATACACCATATTTTAACATCATATCATTAGTTCTGGGCTCACCTGGGCAGCGAGGTCGGAGAGATGCGGACAGCCTGAAAAACATCAAGAAATTCAGTCATTCAGACGATGAATTATTATTTAATTCAAATAATAGAAGAAATACAAAATCTGATAGAGAAATACATTGTCATTATGGTGCCATTCACATAACCATCATAACTACACGAGGTAACATTGCAACCGGCACTGCTCTGTTGCATGGTTAAATTCCCGAGCATAAGGTTGCTGCCTCGGCATTGCATGCTTGAGCAAGACACTGCCAGTGATGCTGGCATGCAATACAAGCTGTAGATATACACACCACCAAATTGAAAGGATTAATTTCCAAGCAAAAATGTGTGAACCCTGATTGAAAGAAGAATATAATGTAAACTTTAAAAGTATAATAACAAGCCAGTATGTTACTTGCGACTGCCTGGGACACAGCTGCATTGTACACAGTGACTTGCAGTGATTGCATAGCTTCCATTTGGAACAATCAAGCCGTAATCAGAAGCAAAATTAGGAAAGTTGGATGCACAGGCTGCAGCGCAACATCAAAATATGTTATCAATTAACATGCCAATTGATGATGTAAGAGAAAGGCACCAAGTGAATCAATCAAAATTCCCTTATTTGACAATTACCTAATTGGCACTACATGGAGTCGATTACAGGTATGCTATCAGTAACCACATAGTAATTACATGACTTGAACAGACATAATACCAGAACCAAAATACAGTTATATCATTCAAAGTTCTGACACGGATACATAGTGAATTGCCAGACACCAACATACTCATAATACAAGGTCATGAGCTAAACTAAAACCCAATGATGGACTCTCAACTGTCATTACATGGAACTCATAACAACAAATTAGAAGAATACCAAAGCACTGGATTATAAAACGGCTTGATATAACTGAAAGCAACTAATTAGTGCAAAAACCAAGTCCATAGGTCATGATAACAATAGGTTGAAATGCCAAAAGCAAGTTTTACCACTACCACGAAAGCAATGTAAATGTCATTGCAAGTTGATGATAAACAGGACGCAATACTCATAAGTCATAATGACTAGGATTGCACTCAAACAACTCATAACAAGATTTCCAGTCATTACAGCAACCTCAAAACCTTGGCGTTGTGCTACTTGACTTACTATGCTGAACAAAGTTAGAAACATTAAATTACACACAAAACACAATTACTATAAAGAAAGGGTTACCTGACAATGGAATAGAAAGTATATCTCCAGGAGCAATGGCAGTACTCCCCATAGCATTGACATTCATTAAGTCAGTAATGGTGGTCTGGTATCTCGAGGCGAGCCCGGGCAATGTATCAACAGGCTGAACAACATATGACAAATACACAGCGGGCAACAAATTATCAGTGTTATTAAAACAAGTACAAGGCAAAGGCACCACCAATGTCTGCCCAACATCAAGAGTTGAGGGGTCAGATATCGAATTAGCCTCTCTAAGCTGATCAGCTGACACTAAACCCCCATAAATCGTCTCCGAAATCGAAGCAAGCGAGTCCGAAGGGCGAGATTTGTAATGGGTAGACACCGATTTCCGAATGCCATCGACACAAGAACAGCTTATGGGAACCCTCATAAAGAGCTGAGAGGGCAAAATGTGGTTTTCAACATCTGGGTATGAAATGTCGATGGAATTTGCGGTGAGGAGAGCGATAGGGTCGATTCCAAAGAGGGATGCAACCTCTGAGACCTTGAGGTCAGTGTAGAGAGTGTAACCCACCATTGCATTGCAGGAGTCTGAGTTAGAGCATGGTTCAATGGTGGATTTTGAGCTCACAAGTGTCAAAATTGACAAGATTGAGAGCAAGAAGAAGGTTCCAGAGAGAGAATGTGAAGTGGGTTTTGGGTTTCGCATCTTTGGTAGCTTCCTTTTTTTCCTAAAATAGTACTTAAAAAAGATAGGATTTTTGCTTGTTGCTTGAGTTGGGTATTTAGGTACAGCCTCCCTTCTGTCCCTAAATGGAGTTTTAAGCAACAACAATGGCGTTTTCTGGGTTGTAACGGCTATAAATTTGAAACGAGAAGATGGGAAGTAGGGGGGTTTGAGGTGTTGTGTTGTGGGTGGCAAGAGTGAGTGATTTAGGGCTCGTTTCTTTGCTACTCTGCTTCTACAGAACACTGTTCCGATGAGAGAGAAAGAGAGAGAGCTCAGAGCTGGAAAGCAATGAAATGAAGAGGAGGAGATTGGAGGCGGAGAGAAAGGAGGAGAGAGGAAAGGTGTTTGTGTGTGAGAGAGAGAGAGAGAGAAAATGGAGAAGACAGAAGAGTGAAGGGGAGAGAGGACAAAAGTTGTGCAAAACAGGGGTCAGGTCAGGATTATTGATTTTCGAGCCTGGTACACACTTTGCCATGGCTTGGAAATAAATAAAAAAATAAAAAAAAAAAGAAATGTAGTTGTAGTACTGTAGACTGTAGTACTGGTATTGTATAATGAATATGATAGTGTCATTGACCATATTGTCCCTTCATGCTTTCTTCAGTCCTCTCCCTCCCAGCTCCCACTTTCGAAACTTTTGTTGTGTGATTAAAAATTCAAATAAAATTAGTTGGCTAAATATATAGTTACTCCGTTGTCTCTAAATCTCCTTATAGATTGCTATTTTTGTCCTTGGGACGTAATTCACAAAAAGATTTTGAGACGGATGGAGTACTCCTATTCTTTAAAGGCTTATACTGCCATTCACGTCAGTATGTATGAATAGAGCTGTAAGCCTATAAGAATTGTAATTTTTCATGGTAAAACATCGTCTATATCGGCTTTTTCCTCATAAAAAGCGCTTTTTGTCGTGGGTTTCTCAATCTTCGCTTGCATCTACACCTCGCATTTTGGCGTCTTTCATGGTGTATATGAGCACAATCATTTTTCATCATGCATGTAAGTGACAACTTCAAATATGAACTTAACCACCATTCTCCAAAATGTTGATCTCCCTGACCATCACGAAGTTAAATGTGAAGTTGCTATCGCATTGATTGCCTGTTGGCCTTTCCTTGTCCCTGTAATATCCAATACTGCTATTTCCACAATATTGAGAAGCAATGAGACTTATTTCCACTTGTAATCATTTGCAAAGTAATCTACTGCCATCTCTCATCATGAATGTGAGTAACAAAGTTAATTTAAAATCTTAACCACCATTCTCTAAAAAAGTCGATGTCCCTGAGCATCACGAAATGAAATGTGAACTTGCTATCGCACTGAACCTTTTCTTTGTCCCTGTAATATCGAATAATGCTATTTCCAAAATCTTTAAAATCAATAAGACTTATTTCCACTTTTATTCATTCACGAAAGAATCTGGTAAAATCAATAAGATCATTCAATATGAATTTACCAATTGTTTACACAAATCAAACCAATTCAATAAACACTTATTTAACCTGAAATTAAACTTACATCTGTTCCTTACATAAGGCAATAGTGGTGTTGTAAATGTGGGAATGTGGGATGCTAACAAATAGTAATTGAGCTAATGTTTTATAGGCTTTTAGTTTTCACGATGGACAGTGTTTTTTATCCACTTGACAATGGTGGTAGCATCTTGTGGTAGTTGGTGTGTTGTGATTGTAAAATGCGAGGAAGTCATTTGTGATGGTTCGTTTGTCTCTGGTATGTTGCACCTCAGTCATGTATCTTGCATTGCAACTACATGTCCACGCTCACCCCCACATGTATATTTTCATATGTCGTCTCTTTCTAGCCTCTCATCACCATTTATCAAGCATTGCATATAAAAAGAAATGGGCAACAATACAATTAGATCCTGTTTGACAAAGAGCTATTTAGAGCAAAAACAAATTTTAGTGCAAAAAATAATTGTACGGGTACAATTAGTTGTTTGGCTGAGTCATAGAGCTAATCTTGATGGTGGTTTATCATATTTACTCCTTGGAACCAAAAGGCTAATTTTGAAAAGCCTATTGCATTGAGCCTTAGTTGTTTAGGTTTATTGCATGTGATCACTTTGTCCAAATATTGTGAAATTTTTTATACCTTTACCAATAGTTTTAAACCTTATTCACTCTATTCTTGATTCAAACTGGTAAATAAAAACGATTACCAACTAATAACGGTGAGCGTAGCAACTAATTGTCAAAAAAAAAAGGTGGGGCCAACATATTAGACACCAAGTTTCAGCCAAACCCACTTCTATTTTTTTTTTCTTTCCAATTTATTATTATTTTCACAAAGTTTTAAAATTTTGAATGGTCCCATCATATACTTCCTTTACGGTAAAAAATAAATTTGGGTATGGGAATCATTAATCATGATCCAAAGGTAATTACCGCCTTATATTCTTGGTTCAATCAACATATTTGTCCTCAACGAACCTCACATTTGGGCTGGGCTCCCCCCCTCTTTTGGCCCGATATAACACAAAGATACGTTCTCTTTTTCTGGTTCGAATATATAAAAACCTAAAAACCTGATTAATTTCCAATTTTCCCAAATACTCAATTTACCCCAGGCTTTAAAAACCCCAATTCGATCGTCCTCTCAATTCGCGCGGGAACCACGCTTTCACTCCCTCCATCTCTCTCTCTCTCTCTCCTCCCCCACATGTGAAACTCTCTCTAGACTTCACTACCCCCTCACTGGGAAAAAAAAAACCCCTCTAAATTTATCCAAAACCCCTAATTTTATCGGAAACCCTAATTCAGCTGATTTCCGATGGATAAACCAGTTGATCAAACCGATTCAATGCCGGTCGACAATGCCGTTGATCTGCAATCTCCGGATCGGAAAGTCGTTCGCCGGCGATTTGTTCAATCGACGCTTTTCCCTCTCAAGGCTCATGACGCCAAAGTCCAAAATTGCGACAAAAAAGAGGTGAACAAGGTTGAGGTGATTGACGAAGATGATAAGGTGTGTTGTGGGAGTCAAGAAGGTAAAAGAAAAAGAGGAAGAAAGCCGAAGCAAAACACTACGCCCAAAAAACGGGGTCCTAAGAAGGTAAGCAGCCTTTGTTTTAAGTAAATTGGGCTATTTGTTTGATTGACCGAAAATAAAAATTAAAATTTGTGGGGTTTGAGATTAATTTTGTTATTTTGTGATTTAAAGGTTGAGGTAATTGATGGTGATGAAGGGGATAAAGATGACGAGTGTACTGGGAGTCCCGGAAAAAGAAAACGAGGAAGTACACCGAAACGTAACGGTACCCCTCAGAAACGGGGTCCTAAGAAGGTAAGAAGTGTTTGTTTTAAGTACATTGGACTAGTTGATTGTTGAACCCAAAAGAAACTGGTTGAGTTCGAGTTTAATTTTGTCTTTCTGTGTGTAGAAGGTTGAGGTAATTGACGATGGCGATAATGGTGATGAGTGTTTTGAGAGTCCAGAAAAAAGAAGACGAGGAAGTACACCAAAGCGTAATGCTACACCACAGAAACGAGGTCCTAAGAAGGTCAGCATGAGTTTAAGCCTAATTGTCATTGTTTATTTATCTTCTCAGTACAAGCAATTTACCCTTGACATTACCAATGTATTATGCAATTATGTTTATGTTTGGTTCTTGCGGATTCCCCTTCATCAGGTACTTTTGTCTTTAAAAAGCATTAATTTTTGTGTATTTAGTTTATTAGCTGTGTACGATCGAGCTGATCCAGCTGCAAAAGAATTAATTCAGCCTCGATAAGTTAGCTTTGGTGTATACCAAGAAGAGATACAAATATTATCCTAATGATCCGGTTGAATTGGGGTGGGGGGCCTGGACCACACACAGTTATGAATATGGTTTCCGTAGGTGTATATCTGCTGTTCCATTTTGGCACATTAAACCGTTTATCTCATCTCTGTTGGTTGGTTTTTCCTTGTTTTCCATTTTCTCTCTTCGTGCTCAACATGCTCTAATATTACCATGTCGCTACATTATGCATATATTCATACATAGTGTGTCTTGCCCATATGCTTTATTGAGCTGAACTTGTTTTCCAAATAGATGGTTTATGCTCATCAACTCATCCATACTGACTCTGACATCCAGGTTGCTCTCAGTGGAAAAGATGCTTCTATCGTAGATGTGGATGATATTGAATCTCCAGGTGAGTACCAAAGTCTATTAACAGTATGGAAAGCTTGAGTACAAGTGGTCTGATTTTGAGATGTGTAATGAAATCGAAACGACTTTGGAGCATGTCAGTGTGATGTGATTTTACGTCATGTTTGGTAGGCCACAGTGCAATTTAACTCAATGAGTAGTAGGATTCTCGTTATGTACCCCTACACAAGCGATTCTGTATGGTACCCATGTTGGGGACCATAGACTCCGAGTGACCTTAGAATGAATATTCTGTCAAAATTGCTGTTTAATTACCTAGTTGAGCTTGTTAGTTTCAATAGAAAGCCCAAAACTACCCCAAAATTAAGGGGAAAAAGGGCAAAGGTCCCTCCCTTGTGCTCTCCCATTCTTCTTTGGTTTTTAACCTTGCCTTATCTTCCAATCCCTTAGCTTGTAGCTACTTCTTAGGATTAGGAGCAAATTTAGTTATGTAACAAAGTGAAAGGAAAACTAAGCTTGAAAGTTCACATACATTGTGGTTTGACTTGTTGCAATTGTGATTAGTTATTACACTTTTAATATGAAAGGAGTTAAGTTAAAATCCTAAGGCATAATCCATCAAGACGAGCATGACAAAGTGGGATATATAAACTAGTTTTGAATGATAACGAACAGGAGACTAATCATAAACTGAAAGTTCCTCGGATATGTAAAGGTTATGATCAGTAAAGGGATAAGGGGAAGAGAGAAAGGGGGAGGGGACAGGAGTGAGGGTAGCTCAGCCAAAAAGGATTCGCCATGGTTGATGAACAACCGTGAACCTCACCAGAGTCTTCAGGTTACTGGCAATTTTCTGGAGGGGAAAGTGAGGGTAGCTGCAAGCAGCATGAACATGGAGGGAAGGACAAAGGGGAGAGAGAGAAAGTAGAGGGGGTTTTATGATTTTTGATTATTTATATTATATATATAAGTATGAAGTCACCGATCATAAAGACTTGAAACTGTTTCATGTGGGTGAGGGATGGCTGGAAACATGTATCCACCGTAAATACTGTAGTCTCTACATTTATGCAGGGTTAGCTCTCTATTTCACACTTGCTGTTATATAAGATGTCTTCTTTCATAGTAAGAAAATCTTGATAGTGCTAGTTCTATAACCATACCCTTATGACCTGTCTATAAGATGAGAGCTATTTAGGCTTTTGAATTGAATTTAACACTATTTAGGCTTTTGACATCCTGTTAAAGTACCTTTTGTGAGAAGGAACACCTTTTAATTACTTTTCGTTGCTGAAGATGATGGAAGCCCACAACAGCTGAAAGGGAAGCAGCGTGCTTCAACAAGAAATGGGAGGACTAATGGCAATAAGGGCACAACAAAGATGCCAAGTCATCCAGTAGCTACTCTTTCACAATCTGTCCCTGATCTGTGGCTAGAGGCTAAAAGGACAGCTGAGGTTAGCTTTAAGCATCATTCACTTGCTTATAGTTCACATGTGTAGGATTGGCTGTACATATCACGAGTTCATGAGTGTTTACCTTGATTAGAATCTTTCTTAGGGACTTGTATATGTTTGTTGTGATACCATTTACTTATTTTGTTGCACATTCGTGTGTCGCTTGTAGTTTAATATGAACGTTCTTCACATACACCACTCTTTATTTTCTATTATTACTACTACCATTAGTATTATTAGTTTTTTACTTCTTATTCTACTAATAAGCCGAACACTAATATTTTCTATTATTTTTGGTATTTTAGTGCTAACTCCCTTACTACGTTTCAAAATGACATTAACGGTTTATTTTACTAATACTACTTTCTTTTAATCTTAACTGCTTCTCCATTTTCAAACACTTTATTGGGTCAATCGGAATTTCAGGGGTCAGGCTACATTCTGACTTCCCAAATGAATGACGGGCAACTTTCCTTTGGAGGGTACTGTTGTGTCTCGTGTTTAGCATACAGTTTTATACGGGACAGCTAATTGTGCTGCTTGTGATCAGGAGAATTCGCGGCTATTTGCTGGAAAGCAGATCCATCCGTTCTTCTCATCACGGAAGGTGGGAAAGAGAGATCAGGAGACCCCTGAGATGGAGAGTAATGGGTTGGATAAGAAAAAGGAGAGAAATGCTGAGCTTTGTCCCATCCATGTTTTTGAAAATGCCGAGGTATGCCATACAATTGTGTACCCTGCAAGTACTGCTAGATATACTTCTCTGCCAAGCATCTCTCTGTTTTTCCATTCTTTTTTCTCCTTCCGAGCTGAAGCTAAAGAACCAGTTCTTTCTTTCAAACTTTTGTTGTTTTAGGACAACTTGGACTCTATTGATTGGAGCAATTGGTCCTTTTCTGATGGGATGTTCAGCAAAACCACTTATCAAGAAAGAACAATATCTTCATTGGAGAACTCTTCTGATTCTATAAATTTAGATACCAATAACATTTTGAATCCTTTTAGAACATCACTACTTCTCAAGGATGTGTCATGGGGCCAATATTCTGGTGCATATGAAGACACCTCTTTAATTTCGACATCTGTCTCTCCTATAATTATTGATGAAGAAGGGATATCAGTCACACCAGATGACCTGCTGGAGTACATAGAAAAGGTTAGGAGTGCAATTCTTAAAAGAGTGAGGCTTCATCATTTATTATTTGGTTTGCACTTTCCTTCGGCTATTGTTGAGTGTTGCTATGTTAACAGGATTTTGAAGTGAACAAACTTGGGTTCATCACCAACAATGTTGACCATTTGATCTCAGAGCCTGAGCAGCAAAATGCAGTTCTGCGAGACAGGTGGTCTTTCTTTCTTTTTAACAAATCTCTCCAGTTTTGGCCATATTAAAACAGTTGATGTTGGAGGGTCTCTAAGGGAGTTAGATTCATTTTGTATGTTGTGATTTGGCTATTTGTAGAGCGATTAATACAAGTTTTGATAACTTTTCTTATTACTTATTATGATATCTTTTTTTTATTACTTATCAAAGAACGTTGGTGGACATGCAGAATTAGGTCATATTATCTCAACCGTGGTAATCACCCTGAGAATAGCTTGTGGACAAGCAAGTATCAGCCGGAAAAGGCATTGGAGGTCAGGCATCTAACTCTGCCTCTCTTTCTGGAGAATGCGTTATCTTGCTCTATTAAATGTTTAGGATTCTTGATACCAGTATAACTCTTATTTTAAAGTTATTATTTCACTCTTCATCTTGAAGGGAAGCAGAAAAAAGTCCTAAATTTAGTAATTTAACCTTATGTTCTCTAATAATATGGGCAGGTTTGTGGTAACACTGAAGCTGTGAAGTTTATAAATGAATGGCTACGTCTTTGGCATGCAACTGATTTTCGTGTCAATAAAAGGTCCTCCAAGGCTGACAAGTCCTTGAGTGAAGATGATTGTGATTCATATGACAGTGATTCAGATCTGGAAACTGGCTTAAGAAATGTTCTTCTGGTGACAGGACCGGTTGGGGTATGCCCCTTTCTACCATGAGCTCTACATTTCTAGGAGTGTGCTATTATATGTATTAGTCAGCCAAGAGTCTGATATTCAATGACCTCTTTGTATGATGGCAATTCTTTTTCCTATGGTATTTCTAGTGGCTGTCCCTTGCTAACCATGACCCTGTGAAGGAGAATTGCTTAATTTCAGCTAAGCTTGTTGTCAGTCCCTGTTAGTTGTGGCTTGAAGCTGTTGTTTGTCCCAATGCCAGGAAGTAACTTGAGAATAAATATTTCAGTAATTTCTTGATCTTCCTTTTATCATGTGATTGCATTTTATCTAGCAAAGCTAGATACAGATCTTAGATTAAGATTGGGAGTAACTTGAAAATAGAATTGAATTATGAACCTAGGATACACACATTATCGTAAAAAAGAAAAAGGGGGATTACGGTCCCTCTAAGAGCCCCCATCAACCCTCCCCTGGCCCACATGGAGGAAATAAGTCGCGAGATGTGCGACGCAACAGCTAGGAATCGACCCGGAACCTTTTATTGGCAACCCACAAAATAATCCTTATAAATCCGCCCTTTGCCGCCATATGCCTCGGAGGCTACACTCATTATTGTAAATAGTATAGGTCACTGCTTTTCTTCGTCATTGAAAGTATACATGGTGCTATCTTTCCTCTCTCAGAATGACCATTTTTTGTTGGTTCTGAATTTTTATCAAATTCGGATTAAAGTTGCTCTGCAACCTTTATTGTGTGCAAATAAGTGTGTTATTAAGATTATTTATTCTGCATGCAGAGTGGAAAATCAGCAGCCGTTTATGCTTGTGCAAAGGAGCAAGGTTTTGAAGTAGTTGAGGTATAAATAATCTTCTTTTAACGTCACTTGTCATCTTTGCCAACCTAGAAGTATTAAGTAATGATATCTGCTGTTTTCCGCTATTTGAGGTTTGAATAGCCTCCTGAATTTTGATAAAATTTTCTTGTTATTCCCTGTATCGTTTCTGAAATTTAGTAGTGCAGGAAGCGTTAGAATGCTGCTCTCCCCCTCCTTTAGTACAGTATTTCCATGTCTCTGATGTTCATGCAGATATTTTTTGAGCTGAGTTTTCAGTAGAGCCTTTATTTCCTCATCCAGCCAGTCAGCCACTACCCTTCTCTCTTTTGACATCCTTGAATATCCAAGCCTAAAAACAGTAACTTAGCTATGCTGCACTTAGAATCAAGGTTTTAACTTGACTTCTGCTCTAGTCTACTATAACCTTATATTTGAATAGTCATTTGCTGCATATGTGACAATAGCATGTTTTCCCCCCTAGTTGTAACTAATAGCTAGGAGTTTTAACTATTGGCTCTAATAATAAGGCTTTGTTAATACTGATGTATGCTACTATACTGTAGTAATTGTCTTGGTCCTTGTGAATGGTGATGGCAGACGATCCCCCTTTTAAATTGCTTTTCTTTTTTTTTTTTTTTTTTCAATCTTAACTTGTAAATCATAATAGGGACATCTGAGGCATACCAATTACCATGATAAAAATTATGCATTATTGCAGGTCCACATATATGTTAGAACCGGAAATCCCAGAGCATTTTTCCTTTGCCATTCAGATAATTAGCTAGTTTGCATTTGCTATCTAGTTGACCGGTTTTCTTATATCATTAATGAAGTTGATTGTGCTGGAAATTGTTTAAATACTGAATTCTCTCATCTATAGATTCTGAAAACTTGACAAGGTTTAATTCTTTTTTGAGACACTGCCAGGAGAACACTAATTTATCTCTCTGCTGCTCAACTGTCCTGATATCTATGTCTTCAGGTTAATGCATCAGACTGGAGAAATGGAGCTCTTCTTAAACAAAAATTTGGGGAAGCTGTAGGATCACATTGTCTCAAGCGGTTTGTCTTAAATTCTACTTGTATTGAAATCATTTTTATGTCTGAGCTTAATACTCAAGTAATTCAAAGAACAGGGAAAAAAGAAAGAGGACAGGACAGAACAATAATCTGGCTAATTACACTCTCCTTTAGATGTAGCTCACCATTACTGCACAATAGCATTGTAATTCATCTTTAGGATAAAATGAAGGCCATATCAAATTTTTTTAATATCCTCTTGTGTACTGCCCTTAGTTATTTATGGATTTTTATCTGCAAAATATAAACTCAATGCGTGATAAACTTGTTCCGTATTCAAAAGGTGAGAGAGTGCAGTTAAAATTTGTAGGTAACTATCAACCAACAGCAATAGTTATGATTATTCAGCTAATATGCAAAGGACTTTATTAATTGGACAAACAGTTAAGACCTGTAAGTTTTAAATGCATTATATGAATTCTTGTGTGCCACTTAGCCCGTTACCAAAAGGTTCAGCATATAGCTTAAGTCCAAGACACTCATTCATTCTTAAAGTTAGTGTTTTCACTCTCTGCCACCCATGTGGGATAAATGCTCTTCACTTTCCTGAAGTTTGACTATTGAAACTCAGTCGCCTAACTCTGATTCCTTGTGCTGCTCAGGTCCCAGGGAAATCCCAAAGGTTCACAAAGTAAGCTTAAACTAATGTCTTCTCCAGCTGTATTTGCTAATGGATCAGCAGCTTTAGATTTGAATCACGGTGTAGAAGTGATATCTCTGTCAGAAGATGAAGATTCTGTGGGTGGTGCTGGAATGAAACGTGCTGGTGATCAAGGTGAAATCAAAACCTTGATACTTTTTGAAGACGTGGATGCTACATTATGTGAAGACCGTGGATTTATTTCAACTATACAACAACTTGCTGATACAGCAAAGCGTCCTATGATACTGACCAGTAATAGTAAGGATTGCTAGAAGATATTTCTTAAATATACTCTAATCACTAGTTTACTTGCTCTATATCTAAGATTATGTTTTCTAGGTTCATAGTCTGAATTTATTTTTTGGTGGGTAATTGTAGGCGCAAACCCTGTGCTGCCAGACAATCTGGATAGGGAAGAAGTTTGTTTCATGATGCCATCATTGACAGAGTTGATCCATCATATATATCTGGTTTGAACTTTACCACTATTCTCTTCTTGTGTATGGTGTCAACTTACATCCCCTCACCCCTCTTTCCATGTCAAATTTCTAATTGTTATACTCTCTTCTACATTTGATTAGATGCTGTATTTATCTGTAGGTTTGTGCTGCTGAAAAAGCCAATGTACTGCCTCACCTAATTGAGAGATGCATTCAATTTTGTAGAGGGGACATTCGCAAAATTTTATTACATCTACAGTTCTGGTGCCACAGTAAAAGACATGTGGAAGGTCAGTTGAAATCAGAGCATAATTTTTCGAATCCAGTTGTTTGCATGACATTTTTCATGGTTAAAACATTGTCTTTACAAAAACAAAATGCTTAGCTAACTTCATACATCTGAGCTAAATATTCAATCTTATTCCACAACACTTGGTTGTCCTGATTAGATTTTGAAACTATGTTACTAATTAACATTATTGAAGCGCTTTTATTTTTCAATCCTCTCAGTTTCCTTTTCCTTTCTTGGTTTGGTGGGTGGGGGAAGGAAGAAATGAAGTATGCAAGAGGTTTGTCCTTCTGTATAGGGGGTAACAACAACAACAACGACGATCCAGTAAGAATCCTGCCGAGGGTTCTGGGAGGTCTAGATGTACGCAGCCTTACCTCTAACAACAACCTAGTAAGAATCCTTCAGTATAGGGGCTATGGATCATAAATGAAACAGATCAGACAATTTATATTGCTCTTGAGGCAGTGATATCATTATCATTGCATACTTGAACATTGCCATAAGAAGTAATTAAGTTTGCACCTAAAGGATCATAGTAGCATCTGCTCCTGTTAACTCAAGGTAATAGTAACTATGAGGTAGTCTTAGTCAATCATATGTCAGTTGTAGCATTATGCTATGTTGCTTGCGGTGCAAATTCATTTTTTTTTTAGTTATTCTACGAAAGAGTTTGAATGTATTATTCATAATGGTCATCTCAATGGTTCAGATAAGAAAGTGCGAAGCAAGCATAGTCCTCTGGAGTTTGATCTTGATGCTGGCCATTGTATACTGCCTAAACTAATTAATTTGAAGTTGCCGTCCTCACTATCTGAGTTTGTTGAAGAAGAGATTGCCAAATCAATGTGCAGGATGAGGATGGAGGAAAGTCATGGCTTGTTAGAAGTGATTGAGGAAGAGGTAGAAACTACCAGTCTGCAGAATAATATGGATTTTTATAAAGGTGAAACAGCCAGCATTGAGGCCAAGAAGGAAGCAATTTTAAGGGAAAACTTTTTTCAACATGAGGACAGTGATATTATAGCGATCAACAATACATGCGAGTTCTCCAATTCCTCAGGCTCTCCAGTTGCGTTTACTCGGCGCAATGTTCGCAGAAAGCTGGATGCTGTGCTGTCAGATTCTGAAGATGAGATCTGTAATCGTGAATGTCCTGTTGTTGAAGATGGTTTTCGTGATAATAACAATAATAACAGCTTGATACCTGCAGTTGATTCTAATGTCTCCATCCATTGTCCACCTGTAGATGTCTCTTCAAATGCAGTCGGTGATCTGTTATTTTATCCTGGAGCAGTAAATGCAGAACTAATCAGGGTATCTTCAGAAACTGCGGATCCTAACCACATTAAAATTTCAGCTGTGGATGACTCATGTAATCAATCAATTCACCACGGTGTTCACCACATTGAGGCAGATTCTGCAAAATTTCAGCATCACCATCTAGATTTGGTACTTGGGAACCATACTAGTTTAGGGACAGCCAATGACTTGAACCTATTTGGTGCCCAGTTAGTACATTCTGGAGAGAGAAAGATAGAAAGAAGCGAGAATCAGTTTCCAGTATTAGGTCATGTTCACGAAGATTTTACTACCTTAGGTTATTCTAAGACCCTGTCAACTGACCTTGCAATTAACTTTGGAGAGGAAAATGCAGTTGAAACAGGAATGGGAATTGTGAATCACAATCAGGAAGCAGCAAATCACTGTATGAACCCATTGAGTGACCAATTACAACATTGCAGAGAGGCAAAAACAGCAGTAACCAGATGCTTGTTTCCACAAACACCTCAGGCTGATCTCATCACTTGTACATTAAGTAGTACGCTGAATCAATCAACTGATCAGCTCAGTTTGTGTGGAGAAGCTAGCATGGTAGAATTTCAGCATCAGGATCAGTATCTGGAAATGGGAATTGTGAATCACGATAATCAGGAAGTAGTAAACAACTCTCTCAACCCATTGTTAGACCAGTTCCATTGTCATGGAAAGGTAACTATGGCAAATATTGAGGATCAACTTCCAGAGACGGAAAATATGTATCCTTTCAGCCATCCAGCAGTGGGTGAGTCCTTTAACCGATCAAGTGACCAGCCGTTTCATTCTGTACAAGCAATTGGGCAGGATAGCCAGCACCAGCATCCGGGAAATGTAAATACCATTCACCATCTGTTTTCTGAACCTGTTGATGTTGATGATGGAAGTTGTCCAGCAGTAGAAAACTCTCCGAAGCCTTTGAGTGGTAAGATACATGAACAAAATGAACAAAACGCAGAAGATCACCAGCTTGAATATTCAGAAGCTACAAATGGTAATCACTCTATCTATCAATGTCAGTCAGTTGACATTTCGTGCGTACCAGAGTCATCATTTGTCCCAGAAACTGAAGTTATTGATGGAAAAGAGTTGCTATCAGGAGCAGATTTGACGGAAGTTGTGTCACGTATTGCTGCTGACAATGTTAACTCATCTGTCCTCATGCATAAAGCTTCTGAGTATGTGCAATGTGATATTGACCTAAATGTGCAATGTGATATTGACTTAAATGTGAATGTAAGAGATGAGGAGATGGGAGATTCTCAAAGTGAAAATGAACATCTAGAGGCCAGTACTTCCGGTTGTCAGGTGATGGATGAATGTAGTCGCATGGGTTTCTATAAGAGATCCAAGGGCTTCAGGAGCTCCAAGTTGGTGGCAAAAAATTTTGTACAGGAAAGGTGGAATGAACTCCGCAAAACAGATTTGAGACAACATTTCATCTTGGAACATAATAATGCTGTTGAAGTTGTGGAGCTTGCTTCCGAAATGAGCAATCTAATTTCAGAAGCTGACCTGCTGCTTCACGGCTGCAATTTTATAACCAATGTAAGCTTCCCGGATGATCTCAACTTTACACACGGCCCCCTCTTTTCTTTCCATTGGTACTATGCTCATCTGTTTCATCGCTGACATGTTAATGATGGCAGGATTCTTTAGATCACGAGTTAGGTCTAGGTGACGAAACATTTACCTTTGGATGGCACAATCAGCAGGTTCGGATGGCATCAGCAATTGCAGAACATGGCTATTGCTTTTACGCAAAAGACACGGATGCTTTACTATCAAAGATGGGCATAGACGAAAGAGTGAATCTACCTTGGGAGATGCTTACTTCGACAGATAATGCAATGGCATTAGGGAAGCTTCTTAGATTGGATAGGAGTGGGACTGAAAGTTCATTGGCTGGTCGGAGTTTGAAAGAGTCAGCACCTACAGTTGATATATCCTTCAAAAGGTTTGGGCCAAACTCTTTAATATGCTTCTGCATTCCAACATATATTTTTGATTATCCTCTTTATTGTATTCCTTGTAGCTGCTACCAAAGTTCATTATTTAATAGTCTTTGTAATTTTGGATGGAGTACAAATTCAAATGAGCTACTGCGTATTCTCTGAGGAATAACTATAAGCTATTTAATTGTGTTGAGATCTAGAGTGAGCAATAGAAGTAATGTGGAGATAGTTGATGGATTTGTAACATGTAGGAGAATCAATAGTAAGGGTCATGGTCCACAGGGATCAAACTTTTAATGTGGTACATGTACTTTCCTATGCATTTACCTAATGTACCTAGAGAACTTAAAGGTCCTAATTAAATGATGATTAAGAATTATTGTTGCTTCCTCTTTCAATGTACTTCAGCTTACTTCTTGGCTAGACTTTGATGACACCAGGAAATAGATTGCTGTTTACTTGGGAAATTTATTAGTTCCATCGAAGTTTTTTTCAGCATGTCATATCAACTACATGTGAAAATACCACAATTTATGAAACATTGTCATTTCTGTTATCACAACTTCTCTAATTAACTTTTTTAAGCTCTGTTTCATATTCTTCTTTCATGGTTTTGATTTTACCAATCTGATTGGTGTAAGTTTCGTTGCGTCTTACAAAATGCAGTGAAAGAGAGATGTGCCTTCAGAATATTGCTTTGTCAACCGTTCCTTTAAGATCTTACTTGGCACTGAGAGGAAATGCCCTCCATGAATATCTATCTTCTTTGGCTCACATTTCGAAATCAGAGGCTTCTCGCTTGGCTGTGGCTGCTGAGACGTCAAAGCGACGAAGGTAAGTAATTGTCTTGTCAAAACAATGCTTGTTATAGGCGTAGCTTAAAATATGATTGAGCTGCATTTTGCTTTGTAGGGTACGGCTTGCCAAGAACTACTTAAGTAGTGGCGGGCTAGACTTGTCTCCAGATGATATCTCAATGCTCACCGAGTACAGTAACTATGGGAAAATTTTGTCTCAATCAACATATGCAAACTCAAGATAGAAAACATTGAGAATTGGTAACTCCTAATCTAACCTTTTACATGATTATAACAAGATGATGTGTAGATAATAGCTAGCTTGTTCGGCGTGAAGGCAGGACTGTGGGGTAGTTGTAGATAATGCTTCTGGCTGATATTTGTTCTCAAAGGTGGCAATTGTCACTTTTATTCTCTAGTTGTATCCTTCAGTAGCTTAAAGCATAGGATGGATGCCGAAATTGCCAGTGAAGGACAGTATTTATACTTGAGAGTATGTACTGGTGGCTTAATTGTAGTTTCTGATCTTTCTGCTGCTTATTGTCGAGTTTTGGAGGAGTCTGATTTGGAGGAGAAAGTGAAATGCCCGCGGCTTCTTTTTCATATATGAGTTTTTCTTCTTCTTTCCATGGAGGTCTTTGTAAATTACTGTTATAAAAGCCTTCACTGCATGTCCATACTCTAAACCTGTAATAAAAGAAGTTGATCATCTGTTAATTATCTTTCTTGAGGGTGTTTTGCATTTTTGACGTTTCGTTGACATGACAGGTATAGTGTATCATTCCCCCACGTAAATGAGACTTATAACCTTGGTTCAGCTGGATTTAATTCAATATGCCATGAACAGTTTAAAGTATACTAGTATTTCTTGGAGTCACAGTTCTGTTGCTTTCCATAGAACATGTCAGAAACTCTAAAACCTCTAAAACTTGTACAGAGTATTATAACCTGTTGGAACATAAACTTCTGTATCCAAACCAAAGGAGATGTATAAAAAATCAGACATGTCTAAACTTGGTTTCTTTGAGAATGTGCGACAGTGAGAGGTTGCAAGGATATTATTTGGGACATATCATAACTATTGATCTAAACATTAACCAATGAAGCCAATCTATCACAAGGGTTAAAGACTAATAGCTTTCAGAGAGTAAATTTTTGAAATCTCCATGCTCTGAGCTCTGAGTTCTGAGTGCTTAGGATCATAATTGCCAACCTCATACACGGACAGGTTATATGAGGTGCGTACCAAGTAACCTGTTTCTTCCCAACACTCAAGCTATGACCCCATTTGCTATAGGTTTGGCATTTCTAAATCTTGCCTGTGATATGGTAACACTAGGTGACGGTCTTTTTTGATAAAATGAAATCTGTCATTTAGACTCTATTACTTGAATTGAATAGATAGTAACATCAGAGAGAAATAGTAAATTGTAAAACTGAATTGAATGCAGTAAAATATAGTAACATTATTAAAAGTGCGTGTTGCATATCAATATACAGATTAAATCATATGATAAGCTTTGGTTAGATTATTAGTGAAGAACATAACATAGTGATGGTGGGTGGAGTTCCATTAGCACGAAGCCCAGGAGCAAGAAAAGATGCGGAGTTAACGTATAATACTCGTAGCATTTAGCAAGGAAGAGTGTTGCTGGGTTTGAATTCTTGTGCTCACGAGACGCATAAATTCAAAAGGATGCTTCTTTCAGTTTCTGTTTCTGTTTCTGTTTGTGCTTCTTCTGCTCGTTTCCGCTGAACACTAATTCGTCTCTACTCTTCCTTGCTTTTAACGTTTATTAACCCACACAAGGATGGATTTTACAAAGTAAATGCACATTTTCCCGCGCTTATGGCTTTCGTCATCGCCAGCTGCACAAAGTGAACTGAATGACCTGAATTGAAGTGAACGATCTGAATTGAACTGCACTCAACTAAATGAATAGTAATCTGTGAGTGAAAAAGTGTATGACTTGAAATGAATGACCTGAACTGAACTGAACGACCTAAATAGAACGGAAATGAATTGAACAACTTGAATTGAACTGAACTGAACGACCTGAAATGGGATTGGGTAAAGTGAAATGAGCACACCCTAACTCAAGGTGTATTTATTTCAATTCAGCAGTTTTGGGTTCAGTTGTGTTCACTCCAATAGTTCTGCAACTTGCTTTTTTTTCTCTCACTTATTATTATCAATATTATTTTTCATCTACTTTAGTTCTATCAAATCCAGTCCAATTTCAGATTACACCTAGAATAATGTACACGATATTTTTTTGGAGATTGCTAAACGTATCAGCAAAATTGCATATTCAAACTTGACTAAACTAATATAATAATGGTGATGGTTATGAATTAATGAAGAGAGCCTGGTAAAAGACATGTAGTACTCCAAGTAATTAGGGTCGAACAAGTATTTTAACTTCAAAAAGAAAAAGAGTTCCAATTTTGAGATAGGGGAAGCTACCAAGGGTAATTTGGTAAGTAGAGTGGAAGATTGGGCCCGGCGAATTACTCGGGCGTAATTATTTGGACGTACCAACTGGGATCTCTGACTCAATTTTACTGTAATTTTTAACCCTCCACAAACCAAACCAAACCAAACCCAAAAGAATTGTCACAATTTGATGACTGAGGTCCCCATTTTTCTGACAAATTAATTCACCTTCAAGTCTTCAACCTACTTGTCCTTATTCAAATCACCATTTATCCTTACTCACTAAAGAAAAATAGTTACTACTCCCTCCGTCCTTAAATAAACTTTCCAATTTCCTATTTGGTACGTCCATGAATAAACTTTCCACTCCTTTTTTTGGCCAATAATTGTCACAAGTGTTACAAAAATAACCCTATTTATATTTGCCCATTAAAACTTTATTCCCTCTTCTTTCACTTTATACAAGGGGTAGAGAGTAATTTTGTTTCATCATTGGTATGTGTGCATAAAGCAATTGGAAAGATTATTCAAGGACAGAGGGAGTACTACTGTGGATTATATCGTGGAGGGACTAGTAATACTCTATTATTTTCCCAGATCCAATCTATACTATATATTAAAAGGGAGCGGAGCAACTATAGGGCGCCACATCATCACCTTTCAATAAATGCTAATATTTTCGAGAAATAAAAATATACTAAAGAGGATTTGAACCCATGACCTCTAATTAGAGATAATAAATCTACAACCAATCTATCAATCCATATTACATGTTCTATAAAGTTAAACTTTATTACTATATGTGGTTGAAATCATGAGACATGTAATATATATACATGTGACTTAACCATTGTTTTATTTTTAAATTAAGAAATTTATTTATGATTTAATAACATAGTAGTTTTCAAATAATGCTATATTCTAATAAATTTTATTATACGTTGTCGATCTATGAAATTAACGTATGTTATTTTATCTCTAAATATAATATTCGTCACAAATTAGCTTATAAGAAATGTAAAAAATATTGAGGAAAATGAAAAGAAGGGGACCAAGCAAATCTAGGATGCCACATATCACCTCAATAAATGCTACATTTATCAGAAAGTAATTAAAAAGAAATTATACTTAGAAGATTTGTACCCATGACAAGTAGTTTTAAAAAGAAATCTATATAATAATAATAAGTTTAAAAAACATCAATTCAACCACAACACAACACATCACCCGCCATATCATACGCCACATCATCCGTTGAGTTGGCAAATAAGATACAACAAAATATTCATCAAACCTATAAATGTCAAGCATTAAAAAGATCTTAAATACAAATAAAAGGGGGAAATAGAAAAGAAAAAGGAGGAGGAGGAATGTCAATAGTCAATAATGTTAATTTGGTGACTATATGATTTATACTCTATCTATCTCCANCATTTTTCTCAAGTTGAATCCTTGTCTTCAAAATAGTGTATGTAGAAGATAAATAATAAATAATGGTTTTAAGAGCATTGATTTTCTCATTTAAGTTTCTAAGATTAAAATTGTGCTCACCTCCAACTTTAGTAGTATTTTAAACTCATCGTTTCTCATTTCCAACTTATCTCTATAAACACAACTCTAATGATACAAAAAGAAAAAATAAAATTAAAACATTTTCAAAATGACTAATTTTAGTTACATGACTAATATCCGTGCATCGCACGGGGGCATACACTAGTTTTATTTTATTTTGAACGTTTTTTGTACATAAAATTAAAGAACATGTAGATACTTAATGTCATATGATAAATAGTTTAGATAAAAATAGCACATATTAATGCTGGAGTAGTTGGTAAAGTGTTATGCTTAAAACCCAAAGGTTAGGAGTTCAAATCTTAGCTAAATTTTTTCCCCCCTCTTAAAATTGAGAAGATAAATGTGATGATTACATGGCAATGCAAGTGACACGTCAACATCTACGTGGCAGTACATGTGTCAGCATCATATTAAATTGATTTGTTTTAACCTAATTATATAGATTACTAGTTTTTCCCCCGTGCGATGCATGGGATGTTGCATGAGTAACTTATTATATATTCGTTAATCGCACATTTTTATTGATATTGTTATATTTCTTCTTAATAACAAAAAGCTAATTTCGTAAACTATGAAAAAATATTTTCACGGAATAAACTTTTATTGTAAGATTATAATGTGCACAAATAATACACAACCTAGTATTCAATTATCATCTATTTAAAATGAGAGTAGTTAATTATCTTTAATACTCTATACATTAAGTGGACTTTAATGTCTTTTAACCTATTAATAGATTTCTTTTACTTTTGTTATTAGTCTAGTATGATGCACTTGTGCAGTTAGTTTACTATTGGCTACCGTGTAATGCACGGGTTAAGATTATTGTTGGTTTATCATTCAGAAAGTTAATAATCACAATAACATACTACCTCTGTTCACTAATGAAGGTTACGCGACACTATTCATCTCCCCACATTGGAGGGAGATAAAGTTATCCAAGTACCTTTAAAAAAGATAATTGTGACACCTTATACTTGAAGGGTATGCAAGTGGATATTTTTGTCAAATTTGGGGATGTTATTGTTCAAAAATATGAAGTGTAGCCTTGAGTAAAAAACGGCTCAAAAAGTCAAGCGTAACCTTCATTAGTGAACGGTGGGAGTATGTTTTTTTTTTTTTTTTCCTTTTTGGTTATTATGCTAACTTAATTTCATTCCTTTTTGAGTGTGTTCATATGATTAAGTATAATTGACATTCTAACACAAGTGGATACATTTCAACAGTGATTCATCGAATAATGCAATTCAGACAATACAATCTCTTATGCATTGTCGCTCGACTTTTGTTCACTATTTCTATGAAACACATCGATTATTTGTTTCTTTATAATACATTTATATAAATGGATATGGCTTAAGTTACAAAATTACAAAGTTTACGTCTATAAATAATTAATAGGATACTAAGAATATGAAATTTCTTCATATCAATTAACAATTGTTTTATTTTAAAATTTTGGCAGAAAGCTAAGTATTAAGTTGTACAATACCATGATATACTTTACAAATAGTTTGAGATTGTCTTTATACTTTAATTAACTCTAAAAACATCTATTATACGTTACAAATCCATCCATTTAATTATTGATGTTAAATAATAAAGAATACATAAAGTTTAATATGTTAGGTTTGATTTTAAATTTCTTCTATTTTACTTGGGTCAAATTTCAGTTGACTTCAAAAAATTCCATACAATTTTCTCAACTTAGTTGATATTACTACTTTGATTAAGTTTGACTTTTCAATTGAATTCAATAATTTGTTGGCTAATAGCATCAAGACACATGGAGATCGATTCACATCGGTTTGCTAATTCCATAACTTACTATTCCTTTAACTTATTTCATATTTTGTTTGCACATGAACGCGCCTAACAAGAACAACTAAGCAAACAAATAAGTTGGTATTGTTGATTGTGGTTCAATTGCTTGAGTATATAGATATAGAATGCATCAAGATCCTCTATACCTTTCTTAAACACAATAAACATTATTTCAAGAGTGGTAGACATGATTATAACATAAGTCATGTTGAATTAAAAAGAATAATTTGGAGATGATTAGCAACTTCTAAGTACAAATATTATTATATTTGAGAAATATTATTTTATTTAATTCTTAAGGAAATTTTTTTTAGGACATACTAAAAAGAATAATTTAAGTTTTTATTACTAAAAGAAGAATATAACTTCTATTTAAAATGATAACACATAGGGTCCATTTTTGAGACTTTGATATATCCATAATAAGGAGCCTAGTCCTTTGAAAAAAAGGAAAATATAAGAGCACTCATCTTCATTAACATGAATGCATAGGATCACACCGAAATATATGAGTATCATTTTTCAAAGTAATTCGTGAGCAAAATTTACCTTTTCTTGAATTGTGACGTATTGTGCCTAGTTGTGTCTTGGAGCAAAATAGTTTGTATAAAAATTCCAAACGAATAGGAAAGAAAAACTTATATTCACCAAATATCAGGGTGTGCATTATCTCTCCATCCAGAATTTTTTTGTGTATAATGAACTTCAATCGCCCAAATTCGGTCTAATCAAAACCCAACTCGCCCCAGTTCCACTCGTTCAAGAAAACAAAGAGGAAAATCGACAATACTCTCGCTAAACGTCACCGTATGAAAGGAAGACGACCCAGGCGCTATAGCAAGAAAGAGAGGTGTGGGTTGCCACGTGAAGGGATATCGAGGAAGGCGATGAATGTCATTTTAGCGTAGCAAGCGAAGGCGTAGTTAACGATGATGAGGAAATAGAGAATAAGGAACTACTTGTATATCGAGATGTAGGAAGGGAGGGTGTCGATGATTCGGCGACGCCCATTGTAGCCATGGTAGCTATGGTGGTAGTGAAGTGTGGTTTAGGGTCGAGATGGAATTGGTTGACAATCTTTAGGGCCTTGAGTTAGGGATGAAGGTTTTACATGACACAATCTAATTGGCGGAAACATCATGTAATCAAGATCTTACACATAGCAACATATGAACCATATAAAGATTAT
>BSSO01001372.1:0-24068 GCA_030267885.1 Mesembryanthemum crystallinum
TTTTTTTTTTTTTTTTGGTACTGACATAGTGCGATGTTCTATATATCTTGTTTGTGAAAATTTTACCAGGACCTTGCCTGGATACGATCATCTGTCGATTTGTAGCAAATATGTACCATATCAACACATGGATGGGTTGATTATTAAGTGTGCAAAAGCAGGTCATCCAGATGCTCAGCTTATCCTGGCTAAGGTAACAACTTCTTAATTCATAATTTCTTCTTTTTGCATTTTTTTTTTCCTGCTCTCTTTCGAAGAATCATGTTGTGTCTATTAGACATAATTACTTTAGTGTGGTATGAAGAGTTTGAGGGACTTAATAGTAGATGTCCAGTTTATTTCGTCGTTACCATATTGCATGCATTCAATCACTTCAGTTCAGTTCTAACTGCAACTTACATTCACATATTAATATTCATTAAGTTCTCATATACTTCAACTTAGTTTAGTGGAAGTCATTTGAAACGAGTAGAACTAAAATGTAGAGGGAAAATTACGAAGTACTCCTTTGAGTTGGATGATTCATAATGAAAACGGATATAAAACTTTGTTTACAATCATGGCTATATATAGTCATATAAATGTGGCATTCAAAGTAAACCATAAAGTTATGTTTTGCTTCATTTTTTGTGAGCTTTGTTATGTCTCTCAAGCAGATAATAATGGTGAGCGCTTCTGATGAGTTATTCAATGCGAAGATAGAAGCTCGAGAATCTGAAGTGTCTCTTAAAGATGTCATTTCAGCAAAACATGCTGACACATCATCTTTTCTAGCACAGTTCTCTACTGAAAAGACTGGAAATTTGCACCACTTTGATTTGGTGAGGATGTTCCTGTCTAGAGCAACCTACATAGAACTCGATGAAATGAGGCCTTACTTGAAAGATTTCGTGTCATACTTTGTACCTCCTGGAGTATATTATCACCACCAGCGATTCCTTGATGTGCTAGACGACCTCTGGGCAAGCAGATACATGTTCCTTGAGAGTAGAAGATTGTGTGTCCTTATTGGGATATCCAAACATATTTGTTTAAGGGGATATAGAATTCTGCTAACTTTGGGTGCTAATCAGCAACTTCTTTATTCTCTTGAGCTTTTATTGTCGCCCAAGGAGCGTTTCCCAATTAATTATGAAAACATGAATAAGTATTTTGCAGAAATTGAGGCTGTTATTCAGCAAGGAATCCAAGAGGCAGTTGCTCAAGGCAAAGTCGTTCCTGAAGAAGATGTGAGAATCATTGAACGTTCAACCGAGAATAAGAATGCAATTATGAAGCATAATATATTAGCTGCGCTTATTGAAAAAGTCCGAGCTGATATAATTGACGGTTTTGATGTCATGTTCCCATGCTTGAAGCATGTTTAGTTTCAGAAACTAAACTTGGTGGTGAACTGTTTGGTGAATGTTTAGAATAAGTGGGAAATTTCATTGCCAAAAGGCTCAATAAATGCTATAAATAGGCAGAGGATGAAGATAGATTGTTGAATTGAGAGGATGAAGACGGATTGTTGAATCGAACTATAGTTTGTAATGAAATTTTCCAGTTAAGTAATTTTATTTATGAGTGATATTGTCATTTTGGCTTAAATGATGGTACATGGAGTTAATGCACATACATCATGTCATCGACTAAGTTATATATGGTTATGTTTATCTCAAGGAATTAAGCTACTTGTTACTAAATACATATATTGGTATATGTGGTATTTGCGATTTATAAAACCACTGTTATTTTACACAGGGCTGATAAGGTTTTAATCTAGTGTTAGTGCCTTGGTTTAGACTCTAAATTCTAGGGGACCAAGCAGAAGCCGAAGGACCTTAGATCAGGTCCTTGAACGCAGTCACTTGAGATTATAATAGAACAGAAGGGTTAAAGCATGGACTGCAGTTGAGCCAGCGCATGGTGAAGTGGAATGCGCCAGAGCTTGATCAATAACAATGCATATCGCCCTGTTTGCTAGGAATCTAACAGGGCAACTTGCAGTTTCTTTATCAGATTTTTACTATGTCACCTTGCCAGTTCCGGATTTTTATAGTGAAAACTTGCTAATGCAGTACTGTTTACTCTCCAAGTGTACTAGTTGGTGGCTTTATGTTACCTCAGATTAAAGCATCATCGAAAGAGTTGAGCAGTTATCTTGAAGCAAATCTACTTTAGTTACTTTGCTTGCAGCTAGTCTTAGAGGTAACTTATGGAATTCTATGACTTGATACGTGTTGAGGTTTGGTGGCTGATTGAAGTTGGGTTGACAGTGGGAAAGGAAGACAAGAAGGCGAAGAGGAGATGTGTTGGAATCTGGGTTTTTTTCTTCTTCTTCTTCTTCTTATTATTATTATTATCAACATTTTTCTCCACTTTTTCACATTTTAGCTGAAAAAGCCCTCAACTTCTCTTAATTTCACTCAGAAGCTGTTAGAGGCTAATATAATTAGCTTCAGCAGAAATCTTTCTCTTTGACATGGTTTGGCAAGAGGAACAACACTCACAACAACAGCTGGAACCTTTTCTGACATTATTACTTCAATGAGCTTGCATTTGCTTCTTAATGTTTGCGCTAGACTTTGGACTTTGGAGTAGTTTTAAGGTATACCAACGCTGACATCTTAAGTATAATATCTTACTACTAGTTATTAAAGCAAGGCAAAGAGATCATGATCCATGGACAGTGTTAAAGATTTCCATGGTCTGTTAGCTTCTTGCATGCATCCCCTAGACGGTTATTTGCTAAATTTAGCGCTTATTGATACTACTCATCATCATCTTTCTTCTTCGACTATTACTTGTATACATATATGCGTAATGCACTAAGAAGAGTGAAATATATATAGCATAAAGGCAAGTAGAGTAGAAGACTTTGTCAAGACAATAACCAGAAAAATAATAGATAAATCTTACATTGCTGTTGGATTCATTGTTACTAATTACACATTGCATGACCTGCATGTGGTAACCCTAAGCTCGGGTTTATGTTTTAGTAACAGAACATGTTCTGTTTTCAAATCCCACTCTCGTTAATTCAAAAACTTTGCATCTATAAAGTAAACACATAGTTCTTCAGATCATGTACTAAGCTTTGTCCTTTTAAGACTAATGTAGTGACTAAAACCCGTTCTTTGTCTCATGATCTCCAGCACAAACCAGTTTCGATCTCTCTTAATCAGGTTTAGCTTGAAGAATGTCATAGCTTGTTTATCTCTGTCTTTGTTTTCTATCTTGTACTTCATTTTGCAATTGTCTTTCTGTGGTATCTGGCTATAAATATCCAGAACACCTGAAATAGAAAACCAACAATAAATACACCTAAAAAGGTAATGTATGATATGAGTTTCAACAATTGTATAGAAAACTCTCTTATTGATGGCACGTTATTGTCCATCAAGTTATAAACTGCCTAGATATAATGTTTGGGGATGGTCTTTCCTTGTTGAATCAGAAGCTTATCGATGTCAGAACAGAAAACCTTTGAAGATGGCATTTCTAAGTTGTGGGGGCACTCTTGGTTTTATAATCTCATCGTACAGATTACTGTTATGTTTCTCCATGTATCACTACAGAACATTTGCTACTCAGTAGTATTTCTCACCAAAACACTATATCTGTAGTTCCAAGGATTTTAAAGAGCTCAGCGAAGACGCAACATCCTGAGGTCTGAAAATTTTGACCTGTCCATATCTGGTGATCGAGTAATTTTCCAGCAGTTGAATGGGTTGGTTAACAGGTGTGATCAGGCAGGAACAAGAAAGCCCTAACCGCGTAGTAAAGGTAACAAACAGTTCCACTGACTTTCACTTGTCAGTGGTTTATATTTCCGCAATTACCTTGTTCTTGATGCCTATGTGCTGCTAATGTACTAGTATGTCTCAAGTATATAAATGGACATTAGCAGCACAACAGCTTCTCGTCTACTGTACCCTCAGAGAGTAATCTGAACTTCATCTTTCTGTTTTGTTACCCTAATTAGTACTTCAAAACATGCATGTGATGATCACATATGTATCTATAGAGTAATAGGAAAAATATGAATATAGGAAATATGCATGATGATGATATAAAGAAGCCCTTAAAATACTACTACCATTGAAATCAAGCTCTTGTTGGAGGTGAAAATCTTCCATGTTTTTTATCAAGTTGTACCCATTTTTTACTTTATTTTTAATTTATAACTTGCTTCGACCTTTCATTTCTCCCTAAGATTCAATTGTTCTCTGACAGATAATTCTGATGAGCTCAACCCAATTGCTCATTGTAAGAGCAGCAAGAGAAATCTGCGTTTATCTTCAGATTCATCATCAATCAGAGCAGGAAGTTCTATAGCTTTCAGTCTTTGGTATCTTATTTCATGGCATATTTCATGCCAGAGACAGCGGTACACCCTGATCAAGCTCCTAAATCCAAACTCCCTCACTTTATATTGGTGAATTGTCTTCTGCAAGAAGCTACACTTAAACAACTTTGAAGAAATGAACCCACCTACGTTTCAATCATTGCATGTACTATTTCCTCCAAGAAAAGCCAAGTTCCAGCAAAAGAATCATGTATCATTGCCTTGACCAGCTGAGTTACTACATATGGGCGAAGTAAATTACCACCAAATGTTATGCAGCTGTACTAAAAAAAGCCAAGTTTGATTCTGCTTTCGATCTTCAAGGGTGGCAGTTTAACAGAGAAGGTTCGTGGAGTTTGCCGTTTTAATGAGTATTTATGAGCTTCTAAGTAGACACTGAAAGATTAAAGAGAACATGTGTTCATTAAGATGGTAGTATTTGCCTATAAAGGAACTAATTTATGGAAAGTATCTCTCTAGAGTCCTCAAATTTGCTGCTACAATCTTGCTGATGGTTTCAGATATTACCTAGCTTCTTGAAAACCTAAGTAGCTGGATTTGCATTTGTTTTGCTGAGAATTCTGTAAATTACATCTCCCTGCTTTGATTTGAACAAAATTTTGAAGGGGATTGGTTGTTTTCGCTGAGCTTACTATAATACTAGTTGTTACGAAAAACAAAGATAAATCCTTTAGGCATATGTTACTACTATAGCCTAGATTTCACATACTACAGGTTTTTACCAGGATGTCTTTCCTATGATTTATCTGGGTCTTGGCGTCTTGCTCTTTCTCTACCTCTACCTCCACAGATTTTCCAGGAAAATTGGCTGCCATTGACATAGAGGATCTGGTACCAGTAGTTCCATTCCTCGAGAGAGGTCAGTCGAGGTTATAGTACAAGTCAGAGCATGGACTGCTTTCTTGCCTTCTTTCTCTCAGACCTCGGTTTAGATGGTTTACTAGGAACTTGCCCTATACGAGGAGAGTACAATATGTAAATTCAGTTCTATTTGCTAAATCTCTAAGTGTACAAGTACATCTGTCACTTCAAAGCATTGTCGAAAGAGTTGAGCAGCTAAGACAGTACAACATCTGCTTTTTTGCTAGCAGCTAACCTTGTAAGCTGAACTGAACAATTAAGTCCAAAAAAAATGCTGCAGACTTCAGCAAGACACTTATGCAGCAAAGCGCTATTGCTGCAACTGTTCATCCCATGTTTGAAGGAAATGAGAAGATTTATGTGCTTCCTTTCCAACAACAACTTGGTGTTTCTGAAGTTCTGGTTGCATGATCTTCCAAGAAGTGTTTAAAAGCCTCTAGCTTAATTTGCTAACATGATCAAGGAGTTAGAAACCTTAGAAATCATAACAATTGACATTCAACCTTTCAAGGAAAAATACATGAGTGATTGTTATATGATCATGTAAAAGCAGATATATGTATCCAAGTCTTGAGTTTGAATGGAAGGTACAATCATTAACATGGTGTTTTCAATCTAATACTCCCTCCGTCTCAAATAACTGCCGCTTTTGTTTTATTTTATTTTTTGTTCTCAAAATATTTGTTGTTTTATAATTCCAATACAACATTAAATGCTCATTTTCCTAATATACCCTTTTGGGTAATTACCAAATTTCACTTTTCAATACACCTATTTCGAATTAATGTAGGGGCAGTGTAGTCAAATAGTTTCAACTACGTACCTCTGTAATAAATTGTCCCCATATATAATATATATGCGCATTAACCTTAAACAACAGTTATTTTGAGACGGAAGGAGTAAATAGTCAATTATTATTGGCTACACCGAGTAGCTAATTAGCTACAGCCAAGGATAGTTGTCTGTCCGACTATCGGGTCTAAGGTGACATTTTTTTTTTTTCTTCTTGTTATTGAAGCCCAAAGTTGACCTTATTTCCTTTCTGATTTGAAAAAATTACTCCTTGTTAGAAAAAAATAATATTTCTGGGTACTATTTCTCCTTGTTGCAGATGGTAAAAGTTAACAAATTAAAGGTTGACATCAAAATGTCAGGCAATCTTTTTTCTAAACAATCTATGCAAGGAAATCAAACAACATTTAAATGCTTTAAGTGGGATTTTTAAAATGAATTGAGGAGCCGATAGACTATTTCCAGTTTTCCACTCACTTTTTGGCCATCTTCCTATGTCTTTCATATTAATTGATTAAATTAACTTAATCGGAAATTATTCGAGTGTGAATAGTACATTATTTTTGAAGTGGAAATAACCCATTTTATTTAATGAATGCGAATTTTGATTACAACGGAGTGGGACCATCGTTGTGGGAAGGGAGAGAATATTTAGCGTTCGTTAGCTTGATTATTTGGATAAAACTGAATTGATTTAAACTGAACAGAATTAATCTTTTTTTTTCTTGAGCTTTAATTCTTTATAACTCGTCAAATCCAATATATGACTCGTTTGAAAGTATGTGTTGAAATATTTCTGACGATATATATTTCACTGTGAATTTATATTTGAACAAAAAGTTTTGTAAGTGATAGGTTCATACATGAACCGAACTAAATTGAATTCAATTGAACTAATGAACTGGACTGAACTGAACTAAAAAGTAAAATGAAGATATCAAAACCCCTATTATGCAATAAATCCTAACAGATTTTTTTTCCAAAAACAATAAATGAGATTAAGGCACTGAATGGATCATGTGTGTATCACGTTTTTTTCTCTCTACTTTCCCATTTTTTCTTGAAAAGTCTCTGACAATTTTTATTATAAATAAATGTGTTGTGTTTCACTGTATAGCCAGGAGAAACAATAGACTTTGAAGTTTTGCTACTGAGGTTTTCCTTCAGATCCCAATTGATAGACTTCTAACCCCAAGGTAAAACAGCCCTAAACTTTTTTCATTTCATTTTATTTTATTTTTAGTTTTGTTTTTTCTAGTGAACTTTTTGTGTTCCTTTCAAAATTTTGTATCAAAATCATTTTTGCAACATTTCTTTTCACTTTGCTTCAATTTGGTATTGATGTCTGCTTGAGCAGTAGGGGTTGATTTACTTAGAGTAATTCTGATGCTTACCCTTTGTCCCTTTACTTGAGCGTCACACTCAGATCTCCATGTAATCTTTTTCGATTCAAACACTTTTCCTTTTGTGGGTGTTTTCATGACCGTTGCTCCAATTTTAATTCGTTTCGTTTTTCCTAAATTTTCTTTGAGGATGGGGGTTTAACTCTCAAGATGAAGCCCCATTTGCTTTTTGCTTGATCGGAAAGAAAAAAAAAAAAAAATGTATAATAAGTTTCATTATTTAGATCGCTCAAAAATATTTAATAGATTTGGTTAGTTTTTAACCATTAAATTTTTATTTGAATCAAATAGAGCATAATTTTCAATTGTGTAGATCTATTATATATATTTATGTTGGTTTTTCTTTTTCTTTTTTGTTTTGAGAAAAAAGAATTCATTATTCATTCATAGATTTATGTATGTTTACACAAATTTGTTAGCGCTTATAAAGTCTTTTCACAGGCTTCGGATGTAAAACTACGAAAAATTGACAACATATCCAAATATTTTAAGTCAAGCAAAACACTATCATGAAAATGAGTTTTATATTTGTCATTTTGAAGATTTAAGTCTGCTTTTGTATTGTCAACAAAAAATAAAATAAAATAAAATTGACAATTAAACTATATATTACCCTTTCAGCAGAGATCATATCAGATTGAGATGGACAAATAATTTTAGCCAATTCAAGATTTTAAAGTTTAAAATATATATTTTTATAAGCTTTTTTTTTTTTTCATTTGTTTTATGAGCCTCAATTTTTTTTGGGTTGGGGAGGGGGGAGGATTGGTTAAATTTGGTTTCTTATTAATATATGTTAATTCTCCCTGAATTTTATTCACATTTAGTCTTCGCATTTCTAGCCAAAATTCAGTTTGACGCTTAGATATTCCAAATAACATCAATAAATACAACACTCTCTAAACCTAGTTGCACCCAATATTGGTTCTACACCCATACCGCCTCCTTGTCGTGTAGTCCAAGTAAAGGGTTAACACCCTCGAAGATAGTAATGATTGTACTCATATGAGGTCAAAAACTCAAAACTCTAATTTTTATTTATTTATTTATTTATTTTTTTGGTCAGAAAGATTGCGTATATCATTACGTCAAAATGGAAATGAAATCTTCAAACAAACCCATCTATAACCATCAAGAATATTATGTCCTAGAGCATAATGATTATTGCAGATATCTAGCCAGTGTATCTAGGTAAAACACATACAGCTCCTTGGCCCTTCCCATAGGCCATAAGATCTGCCTCTCTCTCTCTGACTACAAAAACATCTTCAATTATCTCTGCATTGTGTAGCTAGAAACAAAGTTTGAACACCATTAGGGTAAGTAAGACTGTAAGAGAAGAAAGTATATATGAAACAGAACATAACATACATCTAGCAGAAATGCTTCACCTATTTCACTTACAATCTGTTACAGGCTGTTGTAATAACTTCACAATGAACAGAACTTGGCAGAAATCTCTATTTTTTCTGACATGATGATTATGCAAGAGTAGGAACTAGATTCAAAAGAACAACTGAAACCTTTTCTGATTTTCTTCTCAAAGCTTGCACTATACTTTGAGTAAATAAATTTCATTCATATCAACCCTAAGAATAACATGTTACTAGTACTAGTATTTAAAGCTGGTAAAAGAGCACATTCTTAAATCCTAGAACAGGCATAAAGGCTTGATCCATGAACATATAGTTATAGATTTCCATCATCTGTTACTGTCTTGATGCAACCGCCCCCTAGTAGTTAATATGCTAAATTTAGCGTTTGGTGTTGAAGAATCTCTCTTTTACTTTCCTCTAAGCTGTCAAGGATACGGCTCATCATAACCTACTTCTTCAACTTTTTAGACAGTTAGTTCATGGCCATCTTTGGCATATATCTAGTAAAATATACATATAGAGTACACATCTATGTCGAATGTGTTGACAACAGTGAATCATAGCAGCTTTTCAGTCATGGAAGCAGCACAGAGAACACTTCATGATCTCCCAGAAGAAGCATTGAGAAAGATCATGTTTTATGTAGCCCCCACTGGAGCACAGAACTTCGTCAATGCAGGAGTGAGGTAATTATTTGATAAATCTTACGTAGTTGCTGTATTCTTTGTAGCTAATCACACTTTATAGGACCTGCATCTGACAACCCTAAGCTTGAATTTCTGATTTCAGTAACAGAACATGTGATATTTTCAAACACCACTTTCGTTAATTCAAACACGTTTCACCTAAGTTAACAGAGTTTTTCAGACCATGCATTCAGCATTGTCCTGTTAAGACTAATGTTGTGACTAAATTATGTTCTTTGTCTCATGATAACCAACACAAACCAGTTTCCATATTTCCTAGTGAAATTTAGCTCCACTAATGAAATCCAGATGCATAATTATATATATACCTAAAACGGAAAACCAACAGCATAAATACATATAAAAGGTAATGTATATTTTAAGGTTTCGATGTCCAGAACCTTCTTTTCTTGCCTTCTACTCATGTTATTGATGGCAAATTAATGTCCATCAAGGTACAAACAAACTAGATATAATGTTTGCGAAAATGGTTGTTGCTTGGTGAGTTAGAAGCTAATTCTTTTTCAGAACAGAAAACCTATGAAAATTACATTTCTAAGTTTTGGGGGCACTCTAGGCCTGGTTTTACAATCTCATTGTGCAGGTTACTGTTATGTTATACAAAACATTTGCATTTCTTTAGTATATCTCACGAAACACATACTGGTTTTTGTAGCTCCAAGGAGTTGCAACTGGTGAGCGAAGATGTAGACACTCTAAGGCGTGTCAATTTTGACAACTTTTCCATATCCCATTGTCCAATTGAACATTTCCAGCAGGAGAAGGGGTTGGTGAATAGGTGTGTCCAAGTCGGAAACAAGAAAGCGGTCCTTGTGCTAGCTAAGGTAACATTCAGTTCCTCTGACTTTTGTTTGATTATATTTGCTCACTTAGTCACTTACCTTGTTCTTATGATGCCTATTTGCTTCTAATGGTACTAGTAATTCTCTAGTTGCATATACTACTCAAGTTAGACTAAATGGACATTTGCAGCACAACCGTTCAAATCATGCATTTGATGATTATATGTGAAGTTACAGAGTACATGAAAATACATGAACATCAAGAAACTCACAAGCAGAAATGATAAGTCACTAGAAACATATAAGCCCTTAAAATATTACTAACATATAAATCAAGTTCTTCTTGGAGGTCAAGATCTTGCATGTTTAATTTTTCATCAAAACATGAAGTTTTACATTAATAACTTATGATGGTTAATTACGTATGTTTATTTTTTTTTCCTTCGATTTCATTACTTGCTTTCACCTTTCATTTTCCCCTAAGATTCAATTTTTCTCGACAGATCATCCTGCTAAGCTCAACCCAAATGCTAATTGCCAAAGCAGTGAGAGCAAGTCTGGGTTCAAATGCAGATTCATTACCTTCAATCAGGGCAATAAAAGAGGAAATTATCGAACAATCTATTCTGGTATCTTCTTTCTTGGAATATTTCACACCTGAACCATTTACTATGGTATCTTCTATGGAGGAATTTTTGGCAGCAAGGCCTAGGCCTGCACCCTTGACTCCTAAATCCAAACCTGCTCACTATAGGCTGGTGAGAATTTTCTTGAAAGAAGCTACGTTTAACGACATGAAAGAAATGGACCCACATTTCAAGCATTACATATACCATTTCCTTCAAGGAAAGCAAAGTGATTCCAGCAAAAAATTCTTGGAATGGCTCGACCAGCTGAGGTACTTCAGAATGTCCACCGAAAGAAACCTAGAGGAAGTGGGGGACACAGCAACCCCGGAATTTCTCCAAACTCATAACGCCAAGGTAGATCTTATCTTCCAGATGATCAAGGAGGAACTGGTCGCTCAGTTTGATTGTGCCTTCAGAATCGTCATGGGTCATAGTTTATTAATATAGAAGGTTCATGGAGTTGGGGGAGACGGAACGGGAGTGCAGTCAACGTCATTAAGGTGAGGTCGACTGCATAACGTTTCTTAAACAGTAGTCTGGTGGGCTTAACAAAATTCACCTGGGATATTATTATCTCTTTTGGTTGCCTTGTTTAGAACTTCTATAAACTTAAGATATGTTGTTGTTGGTCTATAATTTGTGATGGTGATTTCATGGGTTGGAGGGGAAACATCCCTTCCATCTAACATTTTGTTGGATAATATGATGTTTATGATTGTACTTCACTTCCTCAAATATAGTGGGAGATGATGTTATGAAGAATGGCATTTATAATTTCATGAATGGTGTATTACTCTCTAGGCATTCTCTGAGATGTTTTATCAAGTCATGGTGGATTTTATTTTTAACATCGAAGGGAAGTTTCTCGTTTTTTGATAATAAACCTCATTTTACTATAAATTGAAATCCGCTACAAAATAATAAGGTAGTCACCGAATACGCTTGGAGTACATATCTATAATGTATTAGCGTCAATCAACTAGCTATTTCTTACTTTTTAGGAAGGGTTGAGATAAAAGTGGCAATCATGTGCTTAGATACGGCATGAAATAAATAAATACGAACACCAAAATTACATCATGTCCATAGAAAACAGAATACATACCGACAATGAAAGTACTCCCACCCACGCAGTTGAGTCCTTGCTTCGCAAACTCATTTGCAACTCAATTAGCCCACTCCTACTCTTCTGCACAATCGCGATACGAGGTCATCATAGCTTAGCACTGCAAATGTATTTAATTAGAAATCTTTGGAAGTTGGAAGGTGATAACCCGTCATAAAAAGGGGTCGTTGTAGTTGTATATTTCCTTATAAGTTATAGTAATTAAAGCATGACGGATCTAAAATACAACATGGATGCGTCACATTTAACACAAGATCTTAACCCATTGTAAAAGAAATGTCATAATGAACAAATTTCTATAATGTCTCTAATAGAAAATATTTATGGACGTGGGAAAGTGACCAATTCGTGTCTTTAAAGCACAATGTTAACCTTGATCTTAAAATTCTTTATTCAAGGAAAAAATTCTAAAATGATAACCATATGATAGATAATTTCATAT
The DNA here is from genome assembly GCA_030267885.1 of Mesembryanthemum crystallinum. NCBI lineage: Eukaryota > Viridiplantae > Streptophyta > Magnoliopsida > Caryophyllales > Aizoaceae > Mesembryanthemum > Mesembryanthemum crystallinum. The sequence continues at coordinate 12,470 of BSSO01001372.1, forward strand.
TAAATATGGTAGAAAGCAATTATATTACAAAAATGATACTATATTCTATCAAATTGTGGTAGAAATAAACAAATTTCGATGTGGGTCACAAAGTTAGTTAATTTTTTTTTTTTTCCAAACAATTTATGTAAGGAGATCGGCAAGACTAACCCATCATGATGAAAATAAAGGGACCAAATAAATTTTTAATAATGTTTGTGAAATTTTAAGCCGATTGGTGATTTGATGGGACTCCCCCACTTTTGGTTCATCTCCCTATATTTTTCATAAATTAATTAAATAGACTAAATAAGTAAGAAATCAAATGTGAATTCCATCAACTAGAAAAAAGAAAAAAATCAAATGTGAATAGAATAGTTTTGAAGTGGAAATAAATCCTTTTATAATTTTGATAAAAGTGTGAATATTAAGTAGTAAATAAAAAACGGATATCTTTCCAAAAAACATTATTGAGATTACAACATACGAAGTGGATCATATATGTGTCATGTTTATCTTCCTTTTTTCTGCCATTGTAGCAGAAGAAGCCTTTAGAAAATTTTATTATAAATACATTTGTTATTGTATGTTGCCATGTGAATCAGAATAAACAAATACTTTGAAGTTTTGTTACCGCGACTTTCCCTTCAAATTCTAATTGTAAGATTTCAAGCCCAAAGGTAAAAACCCTACACTTTTTATGTCTTTTAAATGAACTTTATGGGTTTTATCTCTCTTCAAAATTCTATGTTTCTATCTTGTTTTTGTAGCATTTATGTTCACTTAGCTCTATTGGTATAGATTTTAATTGTTGTTTGAGCGATAGGGGGTTAATTGGGATGGATACTTGAGTAATGACGCTCACCATTGCCTGTTTATTTGGATGTTACAGTCAGATCTCCATGGGATAAGTTTTGATTAATTTATTTTTTGTTTTGTGGGTTAATCGTTTCAAAAACTTGGTTTTAATTTCCAAAAAAACTGAAAAATGGTAAATAGAAACCATCCCTAAAAATTGGGTTTTAGATTTGCAATGTGAAAAGTTTCTCAAAGTTTTGGAGAAACAGTTACATTTAACCATTTTACTTTATTCAAATTTAAAGTGGGCATAATTTATGAAAGAGTGAAATTATTGAGATATAATTATATGGACAGGCTTATAGATCTTTGAGAATTGTGATACTTGCTGAAAGGTTATCAACTCCTTCATTTTTATGATGTTTTTTCACTTGTTTTTTCATAGATAGAAAATATTAGGAGGGATAATAATGGTTGGCCTCTAACTATTAGCTGAAAATTTTGGTTGAGTTAGTTTTTTTCCATAGTATCAAGTTTTATTGACTAAGAGGTCTTTAGTTCGAATCAACACAGCCAAAAACTTAAGTTGGTAGTTAATGCCCATATATCACTATATCTCATAATAGAAAAGTCATATGCCATCTGTAATGGAAAAACTCCTAGAAACTTTTAGATCTAGATAGAAAATCAACACGGATTTTGCTGTCATTCTCGACTGTGAGTTTGGAGTCGAGCTCGAATATCTTTTTAGTTAATTGTCTAGATATCGAAATTCGTGTTGATTTTCTAGATTTAAAACGTTCTAGGATTTTTTCGTTGTAGATGTCGTATGATTTTTCTATTATGAAAATATATCATTCCGTCTCAAAATAAAAATAAATCAATCAATCACTCAAAAAGCTAATTAGAAAGCTTTGAGATTGTTATAAAACAAGTGGAAAAAAAACCTCATAAACATGAAAGAGTTTATTACCTTTTGACAATTATGATATTTATGTCTCAAAAGATCTATAAGCCTGCAGCCCATAATTATTTCATCTCATAATTTTTCTTTTGGTAAATTATACCCATTTTAAATCTGAATAAAATAAACTATACCCATTCTAAGTGGGTTTCAAAGTTGAAAATTTGAAGATTTAAGTATGGTTTTGCATGGTCATTTTTTTTTACTCCCTGACAAATAAAATGATACTTTTCAATGAAGATTATAAATATCAAGTTGGATAAGATAGAAATCTTAAGTATGATTATGAGTTCCTTTTTTTTCTTTTCTTTAATACATTTACCAGTTTTTGTTTAGAAATCAAAGATCATGGCATACTAGTACTAGCTATAAAGGTATACTTCTTTAAGGTTTATATATATTAAGGTTACACCAAGTCAACACCTACGTTATGTTTCTTCTTCGTTTTGAATTTTTATACCTTTATTTTATCAGTGTTTCACTATAATGCTACGATATGACACTTAGACACTACAAATAATGTCAATAAGTTCAATGAAACTCCTTAAACCTAGTTACATCTAATACTATACCACCCACAATGCCTCCTTGTCGTGGAATTCAAGTAAGGTTTAAACCGCCAAAAATAGTATTTATTTATCCGACCCAAATGAGGTAATTAAGAACCCTAATTTCCTTATCTCTGCCCAGAAGTTCAACAACAAAAAAGAAGTCTTGAAACAAACCCCATCTTTTCCAATGTCCCAAAATAGGATGTTTATTCTATCATTATTATAGAATAATCAAAAACATATATATTTAGCGTAAATGCTTCACTTAATTTTCACTCATAAGTTGTCAATGGTGTTATTAGCAATCATATTTAGCAGAAATTAAACCTTTATCGTTCCTAACATGCATGATTATGAATTATACAAAGGGAGTTGACTCAGAAGAACTAGATAACTATTGTTGATCTCCCAAATGAAATATTGAAGAAGTTCTTGTCTTGTGCAGCCAAAAGTGGAGCAGAAAACTTCGTCAAGACAATAGCCAGGTAATTAATAGATAGATCTTACATAGCTGTTGGATTCTTTTTTAACTAATCACGCACGCTTTACATGGCTCTCTTTTCGAACAAGATTATCCGAGGAAAATATCAGTTAAGATGATGTCACTGGAAGGACGTTGAGTGCGTCTTGCAGCTAATTCTTCATTACCTATTCTGCAAGTGGCGCCTCTACTCCGCTTCATTCAGGCTTTTGCTGAATGAACGAAGCAGATTTGAGGCACCACTTGTAGAATAGGGCAATGATGCATTAGCAGCAGGACATACTCAGCGTCATTTCAGTGACATCATCTTGATTGATATTTTCCTCAAATAATCATGCTGGAAAGGAGAGTAGTGAAAAGCATGCGTGAATACTTGGAAAGAAACCAACAGCTATGTAATACTCATTTATCTATGAATTACCTGGATACTGAACAGCAAAAAGCAACAGACTTTCGAAAGGCATGTCATGCCTGTGGTGTGTTAAGTGATAGTTTAGGGCAACAGTGGCATCCTGTGGGTTTTCATCATCTCAAAAACCATGATTCCATGAGAAATTCAATTCCCAGATTCAGCCACCTGGAGTTAGCTAGGTTAGCGATGAAACCCAATCCATATGTAACTTATGAGTCCCAGAATCTACTAAGTTCAGAAAGGGGGACAAGTGAATCAACAACTGCCCTCTACAGGTCTGCAAGAGTAAGTTGCCACTATCATTCTATACTAGGAGTGAGCACCATCCTTGTCTTATGATACTAATTAATGATTTCTTTGTGATGCTTTGTTAGTGATTCACATACTATACATATATGTGGAATGTGCTGAAAACAGTGAATCCTACACCTAAAATGGTAAACCAACAGCGTAAACACACCTTAAAAGTAATGTATGATATGAGTTTCAACGAAACTAACCTTTTTTCGTCTTCTAGTCATGTTATCGATGGCACATAAATGTCCATTAAAGCATATAAACAAACCTAGATATGATGTTGTGAAAACGGTGTTCTTTTCATTGAATCAGAAGCTTTATTGATGTCAGAACGGAAATCTTATTAAATGACAATTCTAAGTTTTGGGCACACTTTTAGTCCTATATTCTCATAGTACAAGATATGCTATGTTAGCATTTATCACTACAAAACATTTGCAACTCTGTAGCATTTCTATTTCTCACAAACCCACTGTTTCTGTGGCTTCAACAATTTGAAACAGCACGTACAGTGAAGATGAAAACATTCTGAGGTCTACAAATTTTGATAACTTGTCATTTCTAGTGGTCGACATGTACTCTTCCAGAAAGTGAATGGGTAGCCCTCATTAATCTAGCAAAGATAACAGTTACATTGTGCTGGCTTAACGTACCTTGTTCTTGATGTCTAAGTGCTTCAAATGGTACTACTAAGTGTAACTGCGTAAGTAGTATAACTATATACTACTTAGGTTAGACTAAATGGACATCTGCAGAACAATTGTGCAAATCAAGCATTTGATGATAATACATGAAACTTAAAGAATACCAAAAACATGGGGGAAAAAAGTAACTTGCAAGCAGAACAAGATAAGTCACTAGAAAATATGCTGGATGATACTCCTACTATAGAAACCCTTAAACTACTACTACCATATAAGTCAAATTTTGCATTTGTTCTCATCAAAACATCAAGCTTTACCCTAATAGCATATGATAGTTTACATTGCTTTTTTTTTATTTTTTATATATAATTAGGTTTTATTCATTTATTATAATAAGTTGACCTTTCATACTTCCCTAAGATTCAATTTTTTATTGGGTTTATTCGTTTATTATAATAACTTGCTTTCAGCTTACATAACAGCAAGGTCGAGTTTCATAGTTCCATTTGAACAGTTCTTTGATTTGCACCTATTGACGACAACAAGGTTCTATCCTTCCAGACATTGTGCTCAATAGCCTACAGTTTACGAAAACACTGAATGGTCGTTGCCCTATGACTATTCATTTCACCAGAAAGGTGCATATCTAAAGTGAACAGAATGGGAATTGAATGAATAAGTGAAAGAATAAGCAAATTGCATAAATGAAATATATATATTATATAAAAACGATGAAATGAAGAACTTACAAGGGGTAAGGGTGAATAAAATCGCAAAGAATAGAGAAACTATTATCAGTTAGATATAACTGCATCTAAAAACAGCAATGCTGATCCTTTTCCTTTCAAGATGCTACCACAAACTACAACTCTTTAACACCAAACTGTAGTATCCCCGATAAAAGGACAAGGTATAGAGAAGGATTACCCGAAGTTGTAAGGTTCCAATATCGCAATGGCTTCTGGTATTTAAACCTTGACCATCAGAGAACCGTAAGCCTCTAACATGATGAACTTCTACCAAATATGCTTGCTCGCTCTTGTATAACATAGCATTAACAATCAGCCAAGGTACTTTCGACAAAAGAGCTTGCTCACCCTTGTACATAGTATTAGCCAAGGCACAACACCAACCTACATTTACGTCAAGATAAAGCAAGAATCTTCACGATAAAGTGAATGAGATCGCCTAGGAAACAATGCAAATGCAGAGATATTGAAGAATAACTCTCTGTTGTGACTATTTCTACTACCTAGCCCACAACACCTGCGTGATTTCAGAGTCTGGCCAGGTAAAGTGGCAACTGTGATAGACCCGGAAAGTTGGCAAACAAATGCTTGTAGTTCTACCTTGATCTTACACAGGTTTAATTTATATCATATTTAATGTGATACAGCTTATCAATTTATCAGCAATAAGATTAAGGCACCTAGAATAATTTTCAAGAGAACTAGATTAACACCTTATGAAAGAAAATGGATGCCCTCCAAGGACTCAGCACAAGAAGCCAATGTTTTTAAAACATGCATGCTTCTCAAAAAGCCTCTACAACGTAACTTTTAGAAAGGCAGGAGAAGGCAGATGTAGTAGCAAAAGATAAATGGAAAATAAAATACAGCTCGCCAGTCATGCTAAACTCTTCGAGGCATCATAACAGCACAAACCCAATATCATACAGAAATGAGCCTTCAAGCAATAGACCTTGAGAGGCCAGTATGCACACGTAGGTTTCGAATAGGAAACAGTTAAATAAAATAAATAATTGGGATGCAAAGGCGAAAAGCTGCCTCACACACGTACCATCACTTTGTCCTTTGAACTGGTGCCAGATTTCCAAGACAACACTCTTCCTACACCAAGACAAATACATCAGAAACAGAGGCAACAATGTCTCTAGAGAGAGCAAACTAGTAAACAACCAACCACCATCTGTATTCCTCTAGAGATGACGTTTTTGGTGCCTTCCTAGGGTAGGATAGTTACCCAGTGAAAACTAGATAGAACAACTACAATGATGGTGGCCGGATATACAGTAATCAAAATCATACAACTTATTGTGAGTAGTTGAAGTGCCTTACCAAAGGGTTGCACAAGCTCCTTGGATATTGCTGCCACAGGATACTTCCAAAACCAAACTGCCAGCAAAAGATAGCTTAATGCCTGCAACAAAACAGCTTACTGACAACCTAAATCTCCAAGGATTAGCAAAATAGAGAAAGAAAAGCCCACAAGGAAGCACCTTTACAGGGGTAACATACTTCATGTATGGATCATACAATGATTTCCTCTCCATCACTTGTTGTTCCTGATCTACAAATCATACCAAACACTCGAGAAATTTCAGCAAGAATATGAAACATAATTGAAATTTCTCATTATAGCAAATTTTTCAAATAGGCAAGAATGCAACTATTAATGAAGTGTGAGGCCCTATTCAGTTCGCCATTCGTTTCAGTTATTTTCAGTTCTGCAACTTACTTTTTCTCTCGTATATTAGCAATTCAGTTTAACGGCATTATGTTGAATAGAACAGCGCCAAACTAACAGCAACTGTTAGCATGTATAAATGATCTAAAAGCAAAACTGAGCAATCAGCAGAAAATTTCACCATTCAAAACGAATTAGGCTCACGTCATCAAATTCAGGCTACGACCCCGATTGCAATAAGAACCCTTTAGGAAGACCATAAATGACATCAAACAGAAATGTCACCAAAAAGTTGACAGTAACACCAAACAGAATACATTTTAAATTACTGGGGATTAAAAATAAGCCTTAGATTACTAATCATGACAACAGTCTCCCCAACGTATAACCCAATTAATAGCATGACAAGCTAACCTCATAGAGCCATATTTGATAACAGTTGTCAGAATCAGGCATTTTCCAGTTAAGTCTTTTTGTTTACCATCAACGTACACTGTCTAATTTTAAGCTTTGAAGTGTAATGTCCTTCCCCATTGGAGTTGTCACAAATCCTAAGATGAGACCAAACTATAAAATTGGTCATCAACAAAGTGTTGTATACTCACATAGACCAACATGATGCACATCTACCCAATTGCCATTGAATTACTACCCAAAACAGACCAAAAGGCACATAATTGAAAAGAATGCACTTCATACAGCTGCAACTCAGACATTGTAGCTTACATGCAAACAAAAGTTGGAACTTATGCAATGTAACAGATAATAATTAAGCACTTGTGCCAGCACCAGATGAATTCTTAATGCTTAATAATCTGATCATAAATATACAGTGAAAAGCTGTAATACATCTTTAACATACATTTTGCAAGCTCTTTCTCTTTAGCTGCTGCCATCCTTCTCAGCTTTGCAGCTTGGGCAAATGTTGATGGCCTACACACAACAAGAAATAAGGAAGATGAAGAAGATTTTTGAGTGTTAAAAGAAGTTACAATAAGAGCAAAACAAGATAAATAATGCTGAAATTTTCTGCATGATTGCCAAGTAGATGTCAAAAGAAATGGCAAGCCAGGCTACACTACTAGTTAATCATGACTCTTGTTTCGATAGCAACCAACTGACCACAAATATCTGGAATTAAGACAAGCCCTTCCACAGTATCAAAGAGAAGATGACATACAAATCTATACCAATCATAGTAGCTCGCATCCAAGGAGTTGCACAATTAACCATCATTTATAGTACTCAGATCAAAATGTCGAGTTAAGATGGTTTCTAACTTGAAGCCTCAAATTTAACAAAAAATTTGAGCAAGATTTTCGTGAAGTTTCTGTCAATCCAAAGAACAACAAACCTAGGGCTAGGATAACTTCATAACTGTTTTCTTGTAGAATGAACAGGAAATTGGGGACACATAAGTCAAAGTTTACTAGGGCTACTTGCAAACATTGGGAACTATGAATTTTCTCGGTAGCTAGCATAACATGGAAGTGACCTCTCAATACTTTCACTGTACATTGTTCAAGATAACTCAACGACTGAATTCACCGGTTCTTCAAATGGAAACATCATCTGCACCCTAGTACATAGTCGATTTAACGCAACTAACTTCTACCCTTAGGTGATACATGTTTTTTGCAACTCAATTTACTTCCAAAATTGGTAATAACTAATTAACTCACTGTGTTAGTGAGCTGGCTTCTTTCAAGAGCTGCTTTATTTCCGCATGCAATTTCGTCTCCTCAGCACTCGTAGCTCCTCCATTCTGGAGAGATGCAGAAACAGTTGGTTAACAAATATCCTGGAGGAAACTATGAACAGAAAAGGGTGAAGTGTTGCAGGGATAAACTTCTTCAAACATAAAGATGATTTGCATTATCTGAAGAAAAGCACACTCGCCAAATTTCTCATTAAGGCTTTAGTTCATATAATCGTATTCATATTTAATGACACCAATCTAAGACAGTTCAAAGAAGCATTATCATACAACAAGTTGTAACAAAGAAACTAATCCAATATGTTAATGCAATGGGAGAGTTAGGTTCAGTCTTAGGTTTTATTTGATGGGGAAGAAACCATTACTCCTTTCCTTTTAGGAGTATTTGGTAAGGCAAATTACAGAACAGAAAAACACTCTTCCCCTTTTTCCTTATAAAGGATATGATATCTCTATATATTAAGCCAACTCCCGAGGAGTTGGTGTCCAACATTTTGAACTATCCTAAATACCTTTATCCTACTAAACTTTAAAAGTAAATTGTTGAAGGTTTGTATTGTCAATCTATTATTTATTATTTTTTCTTCCAAATTTTTTTTATCCTTTTTGGGTAACCGCTAGACAATTGGAGCCATTTTATTCAGATTAGTTTTCACTCACGGCTTAAAAAAAAAAAACTGCAATCAATTAGTCCTCAAATCCCATATCCCACCCAAACACACTATCTCTTTCTAACTCTCATTATGCTTCTATCTCTTTCTACAGGTAGTCTTATCATCAACAATATTTCATCATTTGTGTAAGTTGATTCTTCAGTTGGTGTTTGTAACATACTAATATTTAATCATTTTATTTTTTAATGATTTAGCAAATGCCCCAAATTCATCTACTAGCAAGTCAGTACTCACTTCAAGCGATTGCTCTTTACTTGCATTACTAACTTCATTGATACTATTTGCTTTCTATACTTTCTTTTTCGAATTTTTCTTCAAGACATACTATCATTGATCTACATCTTTGTGTCTGATATTAATTGGTTGATCCAAATACTTTCATCCGTCATATTTTTTTTAAAAAAAAACTCATTACATGTTAAAATGAGTGTGCACGCATGACGCATCACGTGCAATTAAAAACTAGTTCCATATTGATTTTCTCCCTAGTCTTTATTGCAATAAAACCCTAACCTCATTGACCAATCCTCCTAAAGAACTGCATACAATAAATTGCATAAAACAGCTTTCAATTACCAATATGGGAAATTTCTTTTAAGGACAGTCTCATTTCAAATTGAAATAAGTTATTCATATTAGTATATACTTTATACACAGTCAAATGGGGCCTAACTGAACTCACTCAGCACTAAACTATGTCTGTACAAGAGCTAGGGCATAAATCAAAACTCTGCAGATATGTCATTAGCTACATCTTTTATTTTCACACCCTTTCTCCCTATTCATTCCATAATCAAACACCCCAACAGCAGCTCCACCCATAGCACGTGTGGCTACACACAACACGGAAAAGGGAATGTAATACCGTTACTCTCATAAACCCTAAGCAGAATGTTGATGATGATCTATATTTAGAATTTACACAAATCCCAGGCATTGCTTTGCCCACATTCAATAAGGGAAGACCAATCCAATCTTTTACTTCAAAATATCAACAATAATTTCTGGATAGTTCATCAAAGCTTTGAACATCCCATCTTTCATCGAGTACAATGTCAAGTCGGAGAGTCGTCATCATTATTTAAATGAGGATTTATTGATTTCACCTTAATCTGATGGTCGAGGTATCTAGGGATGAACTGTATGAGGGAAACAAGGATGAAGATCGTCGGAGCTGCCAAACTGCTTCCAACCTCTTCCATATTACTGTTTCTTCGGCGGACTCAACAACCTCTGCTGCGGCCTCGACCTCCGCATCCGATTGACACCTAGCAACTAATCAAAATCCAAACCAAAAAGCTAGATTTAGGAACCCTCAGCATGAGTTTAACAACATTCATTGAACCAAAAATTCTGAATCATTTTTATCTACAGCCTATTATATATCAATATTGAGCTCATACATACTTTTATAAGCCCCACAACTTGTTCCATGAGAGCTAGTTTTTCATAAGCACCGCGGGAAAGGGGGAGAAACAAAGAAATGGAAAACCTTTTTCCGACGCTGCGAGGATTCATACCCCTGTCATGAGAGTGGAAGATTGGGTGCTGATCCACTACATCACACCCTCATCTCCAAGTGAGCTAGTTGGCATTTGTTGTAATTTGTTGTCAATGCAGTTACATAACTACAATATTGTTGTTTACTTCACGGATATATGTAGGTCATATTGGCAGTTAATTGAAGCTCCAATTATTCACAAATAATGGTCAACGTTGCTATTTTAAGCTGTTAGAACTTGACACTCTCCTTAGGTAGCTACATATAGTGATTTCTTAAACAGTGTTATCCTTCACTCTTGTACTCACACAACTAGTAATGTAAAATTTTTGTCAAAATACATGTTGAAGGAAATACAACAATCATTTTAATTTTTAGTTTTGAGGGAATGTCATTCCCCGAATTACCAAATTGGTCTTTTAAATGAGCACCATTGGACAACTTGGTCTTTTAAAACTTAAGTGAGTCAGAATGGGATTAAAAATGAACACTTTTGGCACATTGATCCTCAGAATCGGAATCTTCAATTTAATTGAATAAAAAATCATTTTAAATTCATTTAGGGATTTTTCTCCCTTTTATAAATTACATAATTATTTTTCTTCCCTTTTGAATTCTTTTTCTCAGTTTTTTTTTTCCCAATTTCCTTCCTTTCCTTCCTTTTTTCCCTTTCACATTCAGGCTCTGTTTGGTAGAGGGGAAAACATTTTCAAGGAAAATGAATTTCCCATCTTCCCCTGTTTGGTTTCTTAAAGCAGATGAAAATCAATTTCTGGGGAAAACCATTTTCCTCAGATGATGGAATTTGTTTTCCGATTTGAACAAGCGGAAGTTCATTTTCCACCAATTGCACTCTCGCTGTCACACCATCATGCATGACTCTCTCTCCTCAAATTCATTTCTCCTCTCGCTCTAACTCATTCTAGATCTCCAACAATCAAAGCTTTGGCTAGTTTCTCTCTCCTCGCACTCCTCTATACCAGTACTTCTCTATCAATTCACTTTCTCTCTATCTCAACTCTCACTCACCTGAGATTTGCAGCTAATTGCATACCAAAGTTTGTCTTCAATGGAGGACGACAGCATATTTATCATCGTTCGATTTTTCAAAGGCTACAATTTTGAATTTCTAAAGATCTTTGTGAGAATTTCAT
>BSSO01001373.1:0-24046 GCA_030267885.1 Mesembryanthemum crystallinum
AGGAGTAGCTATAGCCAATGTATCCCAAACAACTGTAACTTCATTATATATCACTTGCAACTTCATTATAAAACAGTTGTAATGAAGTTATAATTATAGATCAATGAAGTTGGTACAGGGGTTTTATAATGAATTTACAGGTGATAGAAAAATGAAGTTGCAGTTTTAAGGTGTAGCTAATTAGCTAAAAATTTGCGCAAACCTCCTTAACGGGAGACAAAGATTTCATTTATGGGCCTAGGCCCACTCATTATTGATTTGTCAGATAACGTGGACCATTCAGTTGGACCCAACTGAGTAGTCCATTAAAAAGTTCACCAATTGCAGTCTCCAATGGGCTACCGATCTCGGGCTTCTCGTTCCTCGTTAGCCGGCAAAAGAAACGGGAAAAAAAAAACAAAGAAATGAGACATTTTAGTAGAGTAGTATAGTACTCCAGTAAAACTGTAAAAGTTTGTGGCCTTCACGTTGTTGGACAAATGCAACGAGATTAGTAACCAAATCATAGGATGCCAACCAAATTACTCCAAAAGCTAGAGCCTAGTAGTACTAGGAAGAAATGACGGATGACTTTTTTTTAATCTTACCTTCTGCGAAAGAACTAAAGGTCTATCTAGTTCGTCTAAAAGTATATGAATTGAAATAAACGGTTTGAATTGAATTGAATTGACCGGTCTAAATTGAACTCAGCTGAATAAATAATAATTTGTGAGAGAAAAATTGTATGGCCTGAAAAGAACGACCTGATCTGAACTAAACATAACAACCTAAAACGGGATTTAGAATGGTGAAATATACACACCCTGAATAACCTATCTTTTTAGGAGGACTATGCATCATGCATCCATATGGTTTTTTAAATTTGAAATTATTTTTCAATTTTGACATTTGAGATAATGCTAGATATCCGCATTGTAATCCTGTGTATAGAATTTGATTAATTTATATATGTTGGATTATACTCCCTTTGTCCCTCATTTATCTTGCGAAAATTGATATGGGGTGAGATTTAATAAGAGGTGTTTTGTACAATTTTGCCCTTGAAGGAGGAGACCCATGTGCTTATTATTTTATCATTTCTATTTTTTTTTTTTTTTTTTGAGAGAAAGAAAGATTGTTTATTGTATTGGTTTGTTAGTTGGGGGTATTAAAGGAAAGAGTTGGTGATTTGTGCGTTTTGAAAGATAAATAAGGGACAAAATTTTAGAAGTTTCTGAAAGATAAATAAGGGACGGAGGGAATAGAAATTACCTTTCTAAAAACCACATTTTGCAATTTTATTATACATAATCATTATTTTTAGACCCAAAATAAGTTGACTGGCTCGTTATTACTTGCTAATCAAGATGCTCATTCATGTACGTACCAAAAAAAAAAAACAAAAAAAAAATGACGTCTAACAACACGTTACATTAATCAACATGTCATAACATATCTACCAAACGCTAACTGCTAGTGCTAACAATGCCAAATTGACAGGCAAACACACGCTTATAATGGACATAGTCCTCAATTACTCATCTATGGACCATAGCTATATATAATATATGCTAATTTCTAAAGCAAATTATTACCTACTTAATTGCCTAGTATTATGATTTTAGTAGCTACGTAAAAGTTGATTATGGTAAGTCAAAATTGAGTATGTATTTTGTTATATTTATATATGGTTAGTGGGGGATAATGATTTCTATTTCACCAACCTTGGCCTACCTAATAGCTAAGCTATGCTTTCTGGTATCCAATTCAACAACACTCATTAATATTAATCGAGGGAATAATATAATAAACTCGATATATATTCGGATGTTGGTCATTGATCATTTTATTATGGTGGTTAAACCTTATCGATCATTCTCATCCCTATTCATAGTACTAATAATTGTCATTATAAGATAGTGCACGTCAATTAATTGAGTTGTAGGGGTAAATTTTATTATTATATGGATTTGATCTTGATGTATTGTATGTATTAAATTAGAGAAGTTGTCTCTTTTTAGGAAAAAAAAAAAAATTACATTTATTTATATTTTTGGATGTTGGTCATTGATTTTACTATGGTGGTTAAACCTTATCATTCTCATCCTTATTCATAGTACTACTAATTGTCATTATAAGATAATGCACGTTACGGTGCGTGCGTGATTGAGTAGTAGAGGTAATTATCATATGGACTTGGTATAGTGTATGTATCAGAGAAGTTGACCTATTTTTTGAAAAAGAGTTCCATTTATTTTCTGAAGTAGATCTGCTTATCTTAAGTATAGTCATCCATTGCTTGAAAAATCACCTCTATTCAATAGAATAGTCATCAACATGATCTATATGATACACTATGTTTATGCAAGACTTAGTTGTTGTCAAGTACCCCTACCAATAGTTACACACTCATTTACAATTTGTAAATTAAAAGAAAACATTAATTGATAGTCCATTTTCTCTACCGACAAAATAGAGAAATCAACTAAGCCGTATGAAAAGTAGAAATTGCAATAATGTCTGATTTACAAAAGAGGGAGTGTAATAGTAGATATACTCTCTAGTTAAGCTTACCCGAATGGAAGAAGTGTAGTAACTTACATTACTCTCCCAATTAAGCGGAAATTTTTGCATTCTGAATTAAGAAACAAGCTCTATACTTTTGTGTCAATTGACAATTGTCAACCAGCAAACATATATGACCATGTCTCAAAATTATGTAATTATAGAAAACATAGTTTTTAGTTTTGTAACAACATCTCAGTCTCAGAGTGAACCAAATGCAACCGTTTACTTGAAATCTATTCATTTCTATATATGCTAATATGCTTATTTGATAATTCATACCAATTCATCGATGATCTAATATCTATCTATATGTTACAAGTTGTAGTTTATTACTGTAAACTACTATATATTAGGCTAATACCTCGTATATCCAACCCCTACCACCTTACAATCTCACTGCTTATGTTATGGCTTTATTAGTAGTTTAATCTGTTCAAAGTACGTCATAACGCTCCTATAATTATAAAGCGTAAGATTATACTAAAATGTTTAATTAGCTAAGAACCCATAAACTAAACCAACCTTTTAATTTTTTATTTATTTAATTACTCTGTTTGTTTATCCATACAAATAAATGTTGTACACGTGGACCGTAATAATAATATAATATGATGACATAACTCTTCTCTTCTGGAAGAAAAAAGGTCCTCACTCCTCCATCAGCGCTGAGATCAGGGAGAGGGGGCCACCTACTAGCTTCTAGCTATATAGGGTGAATTTTCTCTCACCTTATCCTAATAATCGTTGATTTAGGCTCTTTTTGACATTTTTTATCATTATTATTATACTCCAAGTGTTTACTTTTTTTTTTTACTTAGGAACCATTATGATATCATATGCTACGTTCTAATTTACACTTGGTTGAAATCATTAAAATGTGTAAAAAGAACTGCATCCTGTTGATTGATTATTAGTTTGAATTAAGCTTGCATTGCCTCACAGCTGTGTGTTTTTTGAAAGCTGGATAATTGTGTTTTGAGTACCAAACTTGAAATTAAAAGGTGCGAAAATCAAATCATGAATCATGCAAACAAGGAGCCAACGGGGATCCGGATATGTTCCAACACTTCTATTCATTTCAAATATTCATAGATTGTTTGATGAAGTGATCCAACTATCATCATCATCATATGTTACAAGACTCGAGGAAAGTTTGCATATCTGATAGTATAAAGTAATTGAGTTGAGAAGTGACTAATGAATTATGTATTTATATCGCATATAGGTCTATCTAGTGAACTATCACTTGATATAAGATCTAATTAGTATTAAACTTATATTTGGTTCACGAATAAGTGGTTGGTTTGAGTGGTTCGACACTCTTATCACTTAAGCAAGGTCCAGGGTTCGATTTTTATAAACAGAAACGGCTCGTTGGGAGCACTTTACCCCCGACCCTTCATGTACCAACCCGCTACGAACAGGATTAATCTTACCTAATCCAACCAATTCTACGTCACCTTCTTTAAGATTTGGCACCAAATCACCAATGACAATTGAATACTAAAAGTGGCTTAAGTGTACATTAACAACTTCCAGTTTGTCTTCTTCATTAATGGTACTCTCTAATCAACTTAACAACTGCTACTACATTGAATAACCTTCCATTGCAGAATTCACTCTCGCTAGCTGTTCAAAATTGGAAAAAAAAAAAAAAACAAAAAACTCCATTTAATTTGTTTTTTTTTTTTAAATAGTGAAAAAAAAGGACAGGGCACAGAAAAAGACGATTTAGTCCTTGAAGTATTCAGTGTAACGGTAACATGTATCTCCATCAATGCACATATCTCTCACATTTTCCCACACCCTCACACTCAAATTCACCACACTTCAGTTATTTTTTTTTTTTTTTTAAAAAAAGGCGACTATAGCTGTGATCCTGTGCAAACCGGTACACATTACTTAAACCAATCAGTAAAGTCAAAGCGGTTAGTAATTATATCACTCGGTGGAAAATCAATAAAGCCAAAGAACGCGTAATTCCGCCGTCACACCGGATAATTTCCCAGCTTTAACCGCCACGTGACAGTCAATCAGTCCTTTACCACCAAAAGTCAGGGGCAAAACCGTCATTTGACACAAACGGCCTGCGACGTTGACGTCGAGGGTGGAGGAGAGAGAAAGTGAGAAAGCACTGGGAACTCGTGATCAATGGTGGTTAGTTTTCACCTCATGTTTCCCAAATTGCCCCTCTGTCCCCTTTTTCCTGTTCTATCGCCTTTTTAGGCCGGCAATTACACATTTTCAATTTTTATAGAGGAGGACCCAGATGATTTTCCCATCAAAAATGGTTTGATTTTGAATACTGAGCTTGTTTGAGAGAGAGAGAGAGAGAGAGAGAGAGAGAAGGAAGGTAATGTGTTGGGATATTTCGGGAAAAATGAGGGAACGTTTAGATGAAGATTTTGCTGCCATTGAAGAGTTTTGAAGGATCTAAAAGGATTGAATCGTTCACACATTTGGATTTGGGAGAGAGAAAGTCAAGGGGTTTCTGTTTTTGAAGAGGTATAGTCATATACTCATCTTCTTCTTTAGCTCATTTTGAAGTTTCAACGGTCATTTTTGCGGGTTTTTCGTTGCTGTGGAATGGGAAAGAAATTATGTGTGTGCCCATTGCATTATCTGTATCATGTTGCCAAATAGGATTGTTTGTTCTTAAATTAGTAAATCTCCAACGTTCGTGTGCTTAAAACCCGGAAAATATCGATTCAGTTTTTATTCTGGAATTGATTAGTTTTTATTTTGGGTAATCTTTGGATCAAACAGTAAAATCTGGGAAATTTAATGACTGTAGTATTTAGCCACTGTGAGTTTACTCACCATTATCACTGAATTCAACATTTTCCATTGAAGGGTTTTAGGAGAGAGAAATAGAGAGGCTTGTTGTAGAAGAAAAGAGGGGGCATTGCTTGCTTTAGCTGAACTGGGTGGGCCCATAATTTCTTCAGACTTTAGCTCGAAGCATAGCTGGTGGTAGCCATAGATTAAAGTTTTATGCTGTCACGTTTTTGATGGAATGTTGGTTTTTTCTTTTATGTAAGCTTGAGTGCAAAGATCAAGCAATAATGCTTAATCACCAACTAATTTCATGATTAGAACTCTTGTTGTTTGATTAGCCCCTCTTTTTTTCTGATTTTAATTAAGAAAAAGTGAATAAAAGGCCTATATTTAGCTTTTGTGGTTGCAGGGAATCAGATATTTGCCTTTGTGAGCTGTTGGAAGTTGGAACATCCTATTTTTATCCCAGGATGACAATGCTTTTGCTGACCCATTAACTGACTTTTGCTGATTTGGGCTGAAGAGGAAAATACAGTGAGTAATTTGTTGTAGTTATGACTTTTTTTTAGGCAGAATTTTTTGAATTTTGTTTGGAAGTTTTTTTCATTGATGATATTGAAATGAGAGTTTTCTTCTATGGTTGCTAGTATTGAATGGGGGCCATTGGTGCCGAAGAGTTGAAGAAGTTGGGTAAGACGCAAGGCGTAATGGCTGGTCGAGAGGAGAAGATACTGGTTTTGGTGAGGTTGAGGCCCTTGAATGAGAAGGAGACTTTGAAGAATGAAGTAGCGGATTGGGAATGCATCAACGAGAGCACCATCTTGTACAGAAATAGTCTTCAGGAACGCTCTGGTCTCCCCACGGCATACTCATATGGTAAGCGAATTACCCATTTTTGATATGCTTTCTGCAACTTCAACTTAGGGGAGTGGTATTAGGAAGAAGGATTCTAATGCTGTTTGAGCATATAGGCTCTTGTTTAATTTTCTGCCACCTTGCCCTTGGTGGAATCCGCTTGAATTGCATGAAGCATTGTCGGGTATAGAATATATTACATCAGGCAAAATCATGTATTGTAAATGTAATTGGAATTCTTCTTCGAATTGGGAATGTATCTGGAATGATGATATGAATTCAATACTATGTCTTACATTCTTTTGGTTCTCCATGTCTCCTCCATTTTGTGGGATAGACAGGGTATTTTCAGGTGATTGCTCCACTAGGCAGGTGTATGAAGAGGGGACAAAGGAGATTGCACTTTCTGTTGTTAGTGGCATTAACTGTAAGTTAGAATCCATTATCTCTAACTTGGTGTTTTTCCCCAAGCTATAATATACAGTATTTGACGAAAACCATATTTCTTTCCAGCGAGCATTTTTGCTTATGGACAGACAAGCAGTGGAAAAACATACACCATGAATGGTTTAACTGAGTATACAGTAGCGGATATTTATGACTATATACAAAGGGTAATGGAAAGACTGGAGTTTTTGTTATTTGAGTTCCTAATTCATCCTTATTCGAGCATGCCGTTCCTAAATAAGCTCTTGTTGTATTCCAGCATGAAGAAAGAGCATTTGCTCTAAAGTTTTCTGCCATAGAGATCTACAATGAGAATGTCAGGGACCTTCTCTGCCCAGAGAACACCTCTCTGAGGATACTGGATGATCCCGAGGTAAATTTGCTTTCTCATTTGATAGACTACAATGAGAGGATACAATTTTGCTAAAACGTTTCCTTCGCAGAAAGGAACTATTGTCGAAAAGCTAACTGAGGAAACTCTAACGGATTGGAGCCATTTGAGGAAACTTTTATCTATTTGCGATGGTAAAATTGTACGGAGTTTATTTATGGCATCAATAACTCTCTATCCTTCTTTCTTTATTTATTTATAGCTTTTATCATGACATTGCAGCTCAAAGGAAGATAGGAGAGACTTCCTTGAATGAACAAAGCTCAAGATCTCATCAAATTCTAAAATTGGTAAATCTCTTTCTCTAATTTTTGTTGTTGGACCATCTGTTTCTAACTTTTGAATTATGGATTCATATGTGTTTTCGTAATAATTCACAGACAATTGAAAGTTCTGCTCGGGAGTTCATTGGCAAGCAAAACTCAAGCACCCTTTCAGCTAGTGTGGTATGGACCCTTTGTAGCTCTTATTCTTTCTTGTTTGGTCATTTTTGTACTTTCTAGATTGTACATATGAGCCTATGAAGTGATAGGGTACTGAAACATTAGTACAGACAGACTGTTAATATCTGTATATTACTATGTTTTATTTAAGCTTTGCCTTCATATTATTGTAGCACCAACACTTTAGTTGTTATCATCTACAGTTTTTTATTGATCTGGCCGGAAGTGAGCGTGCATCCCAGGCGATGTCAGCTGGGACACGGTTAAAGGAAGGATGCCACATAAACCGAAGTTTGCTAACACTAGGAAATGTTATTCGCAAGCTAAGGTTCTTGCTGAATCTCTGGTTCTTTACTATATTTGACTTCACATTGTCTACTATATATTTTGACATGTACTATTGTCAATATTTGAGGAGTGTTGCATATGGTTTCTGTCCAGCAGCATGTCTACATGACATATTGTCAGTTTCTGCAAGAGTGAGATACAGGTTGATGACATAAATAAAAAATTGTGGTAAAGAAATAAGGTACCTAAGGGCCCATGCATGACTTGTTTGGTGGGTTAGAAGACTTAGAACTGAAAGGGAGGAGATTTTGTGAGTTACAAATGGAGTCGGATAGCCAGAGCATTTGTAATCAAGAAATAACTAGCTTATCCCCTGTTAAATGAATACTTGTAGATAATCCATTTTGTTGCTTGGCATATGATTTATGTAAAATTGTCGAGGAAAGTTGTTTCTTACATAGCTGACTAAGCTGAGTGACTACCAGAACTTATTCAGATGCTTCACCCTTAAGACCATGAAATCTTTGCAGTTGCTGATTTCATCTTGAGGAGAATAATGGACATAGAGTGATTGGGGACTTGAGTACTAGATATAGTTGCTCCTTTGAGATCAACTGTATGAGGACATTCTTTCTTTCTTTATAAATTTGCTATCTTGTGGTACTTTGTTAACAGTAGTAGTCCGGAATAACACCTCCGTCATCTATCTGTTACTGTGGTTTGTTGCAGTAAAGGAAGACAGGGACACATCAATTATAGAGATTCCAAGCTGACACGCATCCTGCAACCCTGCTTGGGAGGCAATGCTAGGACTACTATCATCTGCACTTTGAGCCCTGCACGTAGCCATGTCGAGCAGTCTAGGAACACACTATTGTTTGCTAGCTGTGCTAAAGAGGTGAGTACAAATGCACAGGTGAATGTCGTCATGTCAGACAAAGCCTTGGTGAAGCACTTGCAAAAAGAATTGGCCAGACTGGAGAGCGAGTTGAGAAGTCCAGTCCCCACTTCATCGTCTTGCAACTGTTCAGTGGTACTCAGAAAGAAGGATCTTCAAATTGGAAAGGTAGTCTTTTTCTTTGTAAGCTCTTTTAAGAATGTTGCTCCATGGAAATCAATGTTCATGGATGTGAATCTGGCCTTGGTGCAATTTGATTAGTGTGTTATTTCCACTAATATATACTAGTGGCTATCACGCCATTGTCTATCCATTGCAATACAAATTTTTTTTTTTGAAAAACTTTTGTAGATTTCCTTGCCTTAAAAGGTGGCAATCCTGTTCTGCTGCATTTTATCATTTCATTAACTAGTTAGATGTTTGATCTTTTCCCTCATGCTTGGTCTTTGAAGTATGGACTGGATGATCTAATTGTCAAAACTGTTACCCAGTTCTGCAATGTTTATGTGGTTGTCAATGCAAAACTGGTTTGTTTGTATCACTGTTGATAATATGTCATACTTATTTCCAAAAATTGCATAGATTAGAGAGCTGACCAAGCAAAATTTACTTAGCAAGCATTACTGCATATGCCATTAGCTTGCTAGAACATTGAAAGAGATCATTACTGAGCTGCCAAAATGTTTCCCAATATACAGATGGAGAAGGAGATTAGAGAGCTGACCAAGCAACGTGATCTTGCTCAATCGCGGGTTGAGGATTTGTTGCAAATAATTGGAAATGACAAATCACCTAAAAAACAGGTATTAACGAAGTAATATATTTGTATAACTTGTCATCCGGTCACCTATTGTACAGACATGCTTTCATGGGTACACTAATGCAGTATTAATTTTTCAATTATGTGGGGAAAGAATGAGTTCTTTGATTAAGTATCTATTTGCTGCTTGTTCTCCTTGACAGGAAGGACGTAAGCATCGTAGCAAGTGGAGAGCACAGGACAAATGGGAAGATGACTATTCAATATCCGAGGCAAGTGTCAATGGTCATCACTCCGTGGAAGATGAAGATGGTCGAAGTTCCACTGAGGATCTATCGTCACGGGCACTAGAGCATGAAGAAGAGAGTGTGTCTCAGATGGGAGATCAGTGTAAAGATGTTCGATGTATTGAGATGGAAGAATCTGGAGAGTTCCAGTCAGCCTCACCAACTGGTGAAAACGGACAAATGGCAGCTTTAACTACATTTGGCAATGGATATATTCCTGATCATGGAAGCGTAGGCAGGGGTGTACATCAAAATGGTTTTTCATATGGTACATTGGGACAGAGGATCCAGGATATGCAACGGAGCATTGATTCCCTTGCCAGTCCTCATCCTGAGAACGATGCAGCAGATGCGTCAAGTTCAGGGAGCTTTAATTTCACTAGAAATCGCAGTCGTAGAGCAAAACCTGTGAACGACTTATCGTTTTCCTCTGGAAAGGAAGAGTATTCTGAGAGAACTCCTCCAAGTGAAGTGGAGACGGATTTCACAGGTAGACCAGGAGGACTAAGAAAGATTGCTGTGCTGGATTATGATGTCAACTCTGCAATGTTGTCACGAAATGACTCTCAATCATCTGCTGGAACAGATTTTGTTGATGATTTAAAATCACAGGGCAGCAAGAACATAACAGATGAGGAGATCACCAGTATGCATACATTTGTTGCTCGCCTTAAGGATGCTAAGCTTCAGTATGAAAAGCAACTTGGAGAAGGCCAGGTCAGTATACAATTATTCAGTTAAAACATGTGTGACAAAAAGATTTGTTGTAAGCATATACGCTGCAGTGATTGTTTAGTTTATTTCTTGATCTCTCATCACTCATCAGTCATTCTTTGAATGTGAGAACCTGCTAAATATTGTGTAACTGGTGCACACACATCCCAAAGAGAAAAACACTTTTGCTACTGTGAACATCTTTGTATTAGCGGTACAGTTTGAAGGGGATCTTTTGTCTTTTTCACAGAATGCTGCTTTGACTTGCTAGATGTTTTCAGTCGTCATATGTGATAGTGCAACATTTTTATTGGAATCTAGGAATGATTCCTTGATAGGTTCACTAGACAAATAGAATTTGGTCTACATATCATGCTTTCTTTGACAACTTTTTTCCGTTAACATGCTTAGGTACCTGATGAGTTGAGAAAGACCCTGAGAGATGTGGGATTGGATCCTATGGTTGATGCAGTAGACACTTCTTTGGAATGGACTCTCCAGTTTGAGAAGCTTCAGAGAGCTATAATTGAGCTTTGGCAAAGTTGTAATGTGTCATTGGTTCACAGGACCTACTTCTTCCTGCTCTTTAATGGAGACCAAACAGATTCCATCTATCTGGAGGTAGAACTAAGGAGGCTCACCTTCCTCAAGGAGACATTTTCTCAGGGGACACGCACTGTGGATCATGGTGGACGCATCCAAACATTGGCTTCAAGGTTCTTTCTTTTTCCATGCATCTTTCCCGTCCTATGTTCTTGCAATGGAACTGTTCTAAAGTAATCTTAATGATGCATGGTTCTAGTGATAATTCAAAAAATAGACATACTGCCAGTTATGTTTCTCCGTCGGGAGTGGCTAGACTTAAATAGAAATTCTGGAATACTTTAAGCAAAACACTAAAGAAGTCGTTTGACCAAGTTTCTAGGATTTTGAGCTTATACACAAATATCGCTCTCTCTCCCCCCTCCTCCTTCACTTTCACCTCCCCCAAGAGCTTCTAAGAGACCCAAAATGGGGTAGTAAATGAAGCTCCATTTTAGAGTTTATATGTAGTCCCATTTTTGTTTCTCAGATGCTTTTTGGGGAGGAGAAAGTGGAGGAGGGGAGAAGGGAGGTAGTATTTGTGAAGGAAAATTTTATAATGCAAGAAACTCGGCCAAACGGCCTCTAAAGGATTAGGAGTTTTGGTAGTATTCTTTAGTTAAAGGTCCATGCTTGAGTATCTGGTACTTGGTTATTCAAGTACGAATGTCCTGTTAGGAGTTAGTACCTTGGCTTGTGGCTAACAGAGAGATCTGTTTGATTTGTGCAGTGAGAAGGCACTTCGAAAAGAGAGGGAGGCACTGAGCAAGCTAATCAACAAAAGGTTCTCAGAGGAGGAGCGGAAGAAGCTCTACCAGAAGTGGGGTATCGGGTTGAACTCCAAGCGTAGGCGAATACAGCTTGTTTCTCAATTGTGGACGGAGACAGAGGACACAAACCATGTCTTGGAGAGTGCAGCCATTGTCGGTAGACTGATCAAGTTTTCAGAGCAGGGACGAGCAATCAAAGGGATGTTCGGGCTTAACTTTTCACCTCCAATCTTGAGGAGATCATTTGGCTGGATCAACACCAAGGCATCATCCCTTTTATGACATGTTTTTCCCATACTGCGTGGATATAGTTGAAGTTAACCACAGGAATGGTTGAGTTGAAACTACAGGGTAGTTTATTCTTTCCACATTTTAGTTGAAAGCAATATTGCCTGTGATTGTAAAAAAATGAAGTTGTTAGTGTTAGAGGTTACTAGGAGAAATGTTTTATGGTTGTGTGGTTTGAGGTGGTAGGACTGGTGGTGACTGGTTTGTCATTAAATTAGCAGATTTATGAGTGATAGACTAATAGTGATAACTTTACTTCCAAAGACTGGCTGAACTCTTTCCATGCATCTCATAGGAAAAGAAGTTGACACTAATGTAAGTCCATGATTGCTACTACTACAAATTCTAGTACTATTTCTTAATATATTTATAGATCTTACCCCCTTTACCCTATTTTCTGCTACCAAGTACATTATCATCATGGTAATTTCATTGTATAACCCTGCACAAGCATGACATGGGGTCAAATGTATACAACCTTTTCCTTGTGAGAATAGAGAGGGTTGAATCCTTTGCAGACGACTTAAATACGCGACAGGGTATTGTAAGTGACAGAGTGGCCTTGATGCCATGATCCACTGAGGTTTAGCCCTACGTCGCTTCGATTCGTCCCTTCCCCCTCCCTCCTCCCAAAAAACTCCCCAACTCTTACTACGGTAGCCCACTCGAGGTTCGTCGTGGGAGGCTGCGAGATAATGCTAAGTCCCCGTGAAGGGAAAATTATATGATAGCGAGGCACCGACTTCTCTATGCTAAGGGAAGCCCCTTGGAGTTACAAACGATGAGGCTCCAAGTCACACTTGAAAAAAAAAAGTCCCTTCATGCCCGGGCACGAGGGTATCAGGCTGCCCGGGTGAACGGCCATGGCCGGGCGCTGGCATGCCCTGGTGCCCGGGCGCTACGCGCTGACATGCACGGGCGCTACCGGGTGGCATGCCCAGGCGCTATTGGGTGCCATGCCTAGTGCCCGGGCGCTACGTGCTGACATGCCTTGGTGCCCGGGCGCTGACATGCCCGGGCGCTGGCATGCCAAGTTGTCCGAGCGCCGGGGTGTCAAGATGTCCGTGCATGTCCATCGACAGTGTCACAGAGGTTAAAGTGACCCTCACCATGCCCAAGCCGACACGACGTTCCTATCCACGATAAGGGTATGCGAGCCCCAAAAATTGAAGTGTCATATTTTTCGACGATATTTCACGGGCACCTCTATAGGGTTGTGGGAGGATCCCATGGCCGGAATCCGGGTCTCTAAGAGATCCGGAAGGGCCCGAAATGATGACCCGAAACAAGGCCCCGATCGGAAAAAACACGGGCGCAAAGGCACTTATGCCTCTCGGAACGGCGCATCGAGCCACGAGTGGGCCTCTTGGGTCCCCCCAAGTGACCACGCAAGCTGGCGGGGCGAAACTCGACCGGAGGCATGGGAGGCCAAAAAGCGTGGGTTATAAGTGGGCAAAACGGCTCCCGCAGCCCCGGAAATTGAAGTGTCATATTTTGCGACGATATTGCACGGGAATCCCTATAGGGGCGTGGGAGGACCTCATGACCGGAATGCGGGTCTCTAAGAGCTCCGGAAGGGCCCGAAATAATGACCCGAAACAAGGCCCCGATCGGAAAAAACACGGGCGCAAGGGCACTTAGGCCTCTCGGGACAGCGCACTGAGCCACGAGGGGGCCTCTTGGGCCCCCCCAAGTGACCACGCAAGTCAGCGGGGCGAAACTCAACCGGGCTCGAGAGGCCAAAAAGCGTGGGTTATAAGTGGGCAAAATGGCTCCCGGAGCCCCGAAAATTGAAGTGTCATATTTTTCGACGATATTTCACGGGCACCCCTATAGGGGCATGGGAGGATCCCGTGGTCGGAATTCGAGTCTCTAAAAGATCTAGAAGTGCTCGAAATGGTCACCCGAAAGAAGCCCCAATCGGAGAAAACACGAGCGCAAGGGTACTTATGCCTCTCGGAACGGCGCACGGAGCCACGAGTGGGCCTCTTGGGCACCCTCGAGTGACCACGCAAGCCTGCTGGCTGAAACTAGACCGGGGCCCGGGAGGCCAAAAAGCGTGGGTTATAAGTGGGCAAAACGGGGTCTCGAAGCCCCAAAAACTAAAGTGTCATATTTTTCGGCGATAATTCACGGGCAGCCCCATAGGGTCGTGAGAGAAGCCCATGGCAAGAAACGGGGTCCGTAAGAGACCTCGGAGCCCTGTAGTGGTCAATCAAAACAATGGCTCCAACTCCGAAAAGGTGGGTCTGAGGCGAGTTAGGCCTCTCGGAACGGCAAACTGAGCCACCAACGGGCCTCTTGGGTCCCCCCGAGTCAACACAAAAGTTGGCGGGGCGAAACTAAACCGGCGCACGGGAGGCTCCTAAAGTGTGGGCTATAGGTGGGCAAAACGGAGCCCAGGAGCCCAAAAATTTAAACCTTCGTATTTCCGTACGATACTGCACGGAAGGTTAGATAATATCTATGTTTTTTTGGATTTTAAATCTGATAGTATAAGTCAACGGTAAATATATTCGAGTTGGTTTTTAAAATGAGATCCGTTTTTATCAAGTCTTAAATCACAATTAACATGAGTTCTCGAACTCGACTCAGCTAGGTTACTACTCCAACCAAAACTCTAGATACTCTTGTAGTCATGTGACATGATATGGCATGACCATTGACAAGGGTAGTGAAGGAAAAGGGAGCAACTAAAAACGACGTCGTAGTTCTTGAAACCAAGGCCCATTTTGGCATCTGCCGTCATCACTTGACAGAAGAACGAGAAACAGGAAGAGAAAGAGGAGAGAGAAAATGAGTTTGTCGACGGCGTCGTACCTGGCGAGAAGAGCAGCTCAGAAGCAGAAGGTGAGACTGCTCTACCGCCGAGCTCTCAGAGACACTCTCAATTGGGCCGTTCATCGTCATCTCTTCTACGAAGATGTAAGATTCCCCATTTTCATTTTTGATTTCTAGGGTTTTTCTCGATCTGGGCCATTTATTCCAATCTAACATTTTTTCTGATCTTTATGTTTTGTAGGCTGACGAGCTTCGCAAGAAGTTCGATGCCCAGAAAAATGTGGTATGTTTTTATCTTTTTATGCGCTTTTGCTTTCTTGTTTCCTCAGTTCTTTTTCGTATTTGCATCTTGGTCAATGCGAATTGCAGGAGTAGTTTTATACAAGTGATTTTGATTCGACTTGTAACTGATAACATTGTGGCTTTTTACTTGCTGGGTTGTTTTCTGGGGGAAACTATCTGCTTAAATTCAGTTGGGTCTGAATGATGATGATAATTGGGATTTTCATTCATCTGGGTTTTCTTTCTGATTGATTTTTACTGCTACGATTCATTTCAAATAGATGAAATGTGAGATAAAAATGTAGTCTTTGTAAAACCTATGTTCTGGGTTAGTGGGATGGACCAAGGAGATGACAGAGTTTTAGCTATATCATAGTGTTACTGTATGCATAAATGTGACAGTTACAACATTAGATATAAAGACTGTATGATCTCTGCGCTTTTGGTACGGGTATATAGGTAAAAGCTTGTCATACTTTTGATCATGTCACGCAGTTAATAGTTTGTGTGAAGATAATGAGATTAGTACTTGTTTGTGTCTTTATAAGACGATACAAGTAAGATTAAATTGTTCAATTGCAAAACATGTTGTACTGTTGGCTTTGATGCCTCTTATGTTCTTATAAATAGCTGTTTATTTATTGGTTTTGTAGCAAGACCTTGACACCATTGACAGAATGATCGCTGATGGTGAAGCTACCTACAATAAATGGAGGCACCCTGATCCTTATATTGGTAAGTGGTTAAATGATTGTTATAGTAGAAAGGGGTGGGGCTCAGATTATGGTTTACTATCTTTCTAGTTCCATCTGACGAGCTCTGATCCATTGAATGCTTGGCAAGACTTAAATATATGCTTGTGCACTAAACATGCTTCACTAAAGGGATTTATAAACATACCTTCAGCGATTTGAACTGAATACGATGTTGTTTTCGCATAAGGATATCACTAAAGTGATGTTACATCATCAGTTCTTCTCGTTTTACCTTTCCTTCCTATGCTCTCATTTACCTGTATCGTGTTTGTATCATGTTGTATACTTTAAGTATAAAGGTTTATGATGTTCAAAGGTTGTTTTTATTNTCTGGATAAATGTAATGGAGTCATATCTTTTGTTGTCTTTCACAGTGCAATAACCTGCTCATCAATGATTGATATTGTAGACATTTTGTATCTCATGCATGTTTTTTAAACCCATTGCAGTTCCATGGGCTCCTGGCGGCTCAAAGTTCTGCAGAAACCCAGAGCCACCTAAAGGGGTATGTATCCTCTTCTATTGTTGGACCACTGCATTATATCTGATGTTTGAATCTGTGTGTCCTGTTGCGTATATTTTGTAGTAATGATTAACCCAGTAAAGTTTCTTATCGAAAAGAATTAACCCAGTGAAGTTTATAGTGATGTTCAATATTGTGTGTCCAATATTGGCAAACTGCTTTGCTAACTTGTAGGCTGTGTTTTGCTCCCCCTCCCTTTTTCATTTGACCATCATCTAGCATTGAATTATTATGTAAACTTGTGTTTTGATAGTCGTACATTGTACTTTTGGCGATGTGAAAATTCAGTTTGTCTCATTATGTTACTGATATCTGCTAACTTCAAGCTGCTTAGTTTGTTTCCATGATATGCACTGTTTATTAAATTTGCAATGGGCTTGATATGCCCTTGTCAAAAGTTAGATGGTCCTGAATTTGTTATTATGAAGGAACTCGAAATACTTATCTATGGAGTCGGACTTAATGGACAAAATGCCCATATTCTTGTTTCGTGACACGGTTTAGATTGCCACCTTCCTATTTTGTTTACTCGCTTTCTTTCCAATCTTCAGATTACCTGAAGCATATTTCGCGTGTGTTTCTTTCTTATGCACAAATAAAACTGCCATGTTCTTTTTTTGGAAGCGTACTGACTTCCTTTGGATCAATGTGGAGCCCCTTTTGTGTCATGTGTGCAGCCATGTATGTGGCTCAGTGGCTGGGCAGGTGTCAAGGTGTATGTTCTTTTGCAATTTGACATCAGTGCCTTTACNCCCCGCCGCCCGTCCTTTCTAATAGCTTAGCCAATTGGTGAATTATCTCATGCCAGTACTCCCTAAATTTATTCTGTGCTTTTTCCATCTACTTGGTGAATTATCTCATGCCGAAATTGTCCTGGGTGTAAGATGGTGATATGGTTGCTTCTTTTGACAGTGCTACTCAGTTTTGAATTGTAGTGTCTCAGTGCCCAACTGTTTGTTGTGTTTGTCTATCGCAGATTGAGATTCTTTACAACTATGGACAAGAAGAGGCTGAACTAAAGTAGCTGCATATCCATGATGCAGTAAATAAAAGGTTCAGAATACTCTATTCCCATCTATCTTTACTTGTATCTTATTGTGAACATGGTGCTGAGCATTGTAGACTAAACATTTTATTGCAAGGGTAGAGATAACTGAATTGATTTTTATGCAATATTAATCTAATGTTGGATTTGGTGACTATGGTCTTATTTGTCGTATCATTGGCTGATGCAGGCTGTTTGTGGTGGGAAGATAATGAGGAAGACTTCCCATTTGTGTTTACAGTGTTCCCAACATTTTGAAATTTCTGATTTCCTCTTTTGCAATGTATTTAGGTCCTCTTTACAATTTATGCTTAATTCTTGGAAGATTTGCTTGCATGAGCATGAATTGTTGATTTTCTAAAGGCATTTTCATTAGATTGCTAACAGCTGCAATGGGGATATATAGTATAGCCCTATGCAAACTATCAATTGAAACTTCGGGGTTGCTTGGACTATTGGCTTGTTATTGGACTAAAGGAGTCACCTGCATTTTACAGCCAAAGCTTCTAATTTCCAACAGTGGATCGGCGTCCCTAGTGTTAACCTCGTAGTCATGTCTGAATGGTTGTGATCCCCATAGGGTGGGCTGGGGTTCGTAACATGACCAAAGGTTGGGTTGTACCATGAAGTGGATGGGGATGCCTTGTCTCTAGTGTTGAAGACCTTAAAATTTAGGTTAGTAAAGGGTCCTTCTATACTCAACTGGTCTTTGGACTTATTCGAAGAACTTTTGTGTCTAACAACTCAACTGGTCCCAAGAGGCAATTCAAAAGTTATAATTTTTTGAGGTGATGAAAGGACACAAGGTCGTTATCGAGTCTCTAGTAGCTTTAAATAATCTTTTATCAGGGCCGAGATCTCGGGCAGGCATGCCAGTGCTCGAGCTCTCGGGCATCCTGACATGCTAGCGCCGGGCATCATCTCTCGGGCATCCTGACATGCTAGCGCCGGGCATCATCGAGCGCTCTTAGGCATCCTGACATGCTAGCGCCCGGGCATCAAGGCATGCTAGCGCCTGGGCTCCTTAGCATCAGGGCTTGCCAATGCCCGAGCTCCCGGACAAGCCAGCACCCGGTCACAGTCAAACCCAGGAACCTCGACACCCCAATGCTCGGGCATGCCTGACCACTCGGACATCCTTGCGCCCGGTCACTCCCGACTACCCTCGTCATGCACGGACGCTCCATGCTTGGACATCCTGACACCCTTGTGGCCGGGCTTTGACTGTTTTTTTGTTTTTCTCCCCTTCATCACTATTCACCCAAAGGAGCTTCCCTTAGGATAGAAAAATTAAAGCCGCACAATCATTGCTCTCAGTGGGCCGACTCCCTTAGCACTCACAACTTCGTCGTTCGAGCCTCATGGATGGGTGGACATTAAAGGGCCTCCGAGAGCTCTTAGGGACCTGGATTCCGACCTTGGGCTCCTTGCATGTCCCAATGGAGGTGCTCGTGCGATATCGTGGAAAAATACGTTCCTTCAATTTCTGGAGTTCTAGGAACCCGTTTTGCCCACTTATAGTCCACGTTTTCTGCCTTCCTGGGCGCCGGTTTAGTTTCGTCACACCGGCTTGCATGGTCACTTAGGGGCAACTAATAGGCCCAATGGTGGCTCTAGGAGGCATTTCGAGAGGCCTAAGTACCCTTGCACTCACCTTTTTGCCGATCGGGGCTTCATTTCGGGTGACCATTGCGAGCCATTCGAGGGCTCTTAGAGACTCGCATTCTGGCCATTTGCTCCTCCCATGTTATGGAGTTGCTCGTGCAATATCGTTGAAAAATATGATGCTTCAACTTTTTGGATTCTGAAAACCTGTTTTGCCCACTTATTAGCCCATGCTTTTGCCCTCCTGGGCGCCAGTTTAGTTTCGTCATACCGGCTTGCATGGTCACTTAAGGGGAACTAATAAGTCCATTGGTGGCTCCGAGGGGCATTCCGAGAGACCTAAGTATCCTTGCACTGACCTTTTTGCCGGATCGGGGCCTCGTTTCGGTTGACCATTCGGAGTCCTTTGATGGCTATTAGAGACCTGGATTCCGGCCATTGGCTCCTTTCACGTTCTTAAGGAGTTGCCTTTGTAATATCGTGAAAAAATATGAAACTTCAATTTTTAGGGTTATAGGACCTCATTTTGCCCACTTATAACCCAGGTTTCTAGGCCCTCCTGGGCACCGGTTATGTTTCAACTCATCAGCTTGGGTGATTACTTAGAGGGACCTAGTAGCCCCCTTGGTGGCTTCGGGAGGCGTCTCGAGAGCCCTAACTACATTTCACCCACATTTTCGCCCGTTCGGGGACCTCAGTTCGAGTGACTATTATGGGGCCTCCGAGGGTTTAGGGACTCGTTTCCCAACCATCGGCTCCTCCACGTCTCTATGGAGGTGCCCATGCCATATCATGAAAAAATATGAAACTTCTAATTATGGAGATCCGATACCCTTGTTGCGAATGGCCTGCCATATTGGCAGGATGTTCTGAGTGTTGGTCATGGCGAGAGTCACTTTAACCTTTGTGATATTATCGGGCATGCCAGCATCTAGACATCTGCGTGCCTGGGACACCGGGCATCCAGACACCCCAGTACCCTTTCACACCCTAACATCCTAATGCCTGGACACGCCTGGACATCCAGACATGCCCTATATTTACTCAAGAATTAAGATTGTATCAAGTTGCTAGACATGCCCTATATTTACTCAAGAATTAAGATTGTATCAAGTTGCTAAGCCACCGAACATGCCTCTAAACTGCAATGAGGGGTCTAGTCAAGATTGTATTAGCATCAAACAACGAAATGCTTGGTTGTAGACAAAACATATAGGTCATGCATTGGAGTCTGAACTTGCTCAAAGGTGACTCCCATCATTCCAAGAGACAAAGATTACGCTACGGTAGTTGCGCGTAATCGCTTTTTTGATTAATTGAATGGAACCTTTAATACGCCCAAAAAAGAAGAAGAAGAAGAAGAAAGAAAGAAAGAAAGATAATAGGTTGATGAGATCACATTTCAGATTTCATCTGGGTGAATTTTCAAACCATTGGGTTTTCAAGCAAATCGCTATCAAATAAAAAAGGTTGATCACTAGAGAAGAGTTCTGTATTCAGATTAGTGTTATATTCAATAGGATAACATTATAATTATACATTGTTAAGATTTAGTTGACTGAAAAATAGGAGATGAGATGATTAGAACTTGGAAGGAAATACTCCACAGCCACCCTAAGCCCCATCCAATAAAATACATAGTCACCATAGTTAGATTACAAATGGTGGCTTTCAAAAAGTCAAATTTAAGGCCTTTTTCCACCACCAACCCAAAAATTTGTGGTGGGATTTCCCCAATAAATTGCAAGGAAAATAACACACATGTAAAGTGAAGCTGAGAATTTTGACACCCACTTAGCGTTAGAGTTCGATCAGGTTTTCATAAGTGCAAACACTTTGCCTTTCTGGGTTTGAATTTTCTTTAACGCATAACTGCATTCTCTCTTTCTCTCTCACGACTAAGTCAATACAAAAATAATGATAAATTAAAAAAAAAAAAAAGAAAAAAAAAAAGAAAAGAATTCAGCTCATGTATCATTGTGAGAACAAGTCATGTACCCTCCTGCTTAGAAGCCTACAATGACTCCCGATTTAATATTAGCCCACTTAATACGATGGTCAAGTCAGTGGAACTAGACAGTTATTCTGACAATCACAAATATTCAGACCTATAAAATGCATCCAAGTCCAAGTTTTATAACATAACTTACACCAAACATTTCATTTCCACAATTCTCTCATCTTTCCCCTAAAACTTCTCTCCTGGGTTTTGACACAGAATTATGGTGATGGATGATGTAGTGGCCGAGCCATGGAGAAGAACGTGTAAAGATACTGGACGTATCATCATGTCCGTGCTTGTCATGCTCATGCTTATATGGATAGTCCACACCGGACACGAACTAGCAACCGAAACAAGAAGAGATGACAAAATTCATGGCGGGTCAGAGGACAGCTACATCGCTCTAGTGTTTGGGGTGGCCACAGTGGGTTTTGGTATGCTGTATTTCATAATCGGGCTAACCATAATTGCAGAGCTAGCTTTAGATTTGTTAGCTTGGCTGCGATCTGAAGATATAGGAACTACCAACAGTCAAGGTAGAGAGATATCATCGTATCTCATCAATTTTTTATTTGTCATGGCATCAAGAATTAGAATACTACTCAGAATTTTATGAAAACTTCATATCTGCTAGGTGCACTATACTATTCAGCTTATCAGTCTTTCAGACTTCATCTATCTTTTTGTTAAGTGTATCGTCTGACCATTACTGTAATTTTTGCAACAGGAAAGGAAGAGAAGACAATCTGCCAAGTTTGCATACAAGGTTCATCCATTATAGTATCAATGTTCATGCTCACTTGGGCAATATACCATGGTTGTAAGCTTGCTGCGGAGGCTCCAAAGGGCGGCATACACAATTGCTTAGTGTTTGTAATCGGATTCACTACTATGGCTTTTGGCTTCATATATTTTATAATTGGCATTTCTATAGTAGCAGAATCTGCACTATATCTATCAGGACGATTGCAACAGTTGGACGTTGACACTAACCGTGAAGACAGTAAGAATGAAGCACTTCTTGACGTGTAGTACAACAATCAATGGTACAGCAACACAGACTAGAAGTGTTCTGTTCAATGTGATGGTGCTGAAAATAATTATGGCACAAGTTTCCCTACATCTGAGTATTCAGTTTCAAAATACTCCTGACAATATATGTGCCCTGTACTCGGCCAAACAATACATACAGCAAGATTCTTAAACAACTGATTTTGATAGGCTCAAGAGTAGGCAACGAGGAAGACAGAAGGCACAAAAGTTATTCTGATGAAGACTTCTACTAAGCAAGCATCAGGGGTGCTTCTGAGAAGGATGCAGGTTTCTAGCCATTCAGTGGAATATGAGATCTTAACCAGAATAGACCAATGCGAGTGCTTCCATCCTCATTTGATCAGTCAACAGAATTGTTAGAGGAACTTGAGAATGTGATCATATGACATCAGTAAACATTGTGACAAATGTACAAACAATTTATTCATTTCTTAGACCTTTAACACACATTACATAATTGCACAAATTATCTCTCCTATAGTTATGCTAGACTAGATAAAGTCGAACTTTCTCCCATTCAGACTATTTCTATGCTGAATATATATATATACTTAAAATTTGTATTCTTGTGAGTGAATCTACTTTGTAAACATAAATTTCTAATGATCTCCTTCTTTGTGGACTGATCACACTGATTAACAGAAGTACCCAACAACACCTACCAATGCCATCCACCCAAAAACTCAAAAGAAAGAAGCTTCTACAAAGTAAACCATCAAAGGGGACATATCTTAATCTTACAGCCTCACCCAGAGCAACATCAGTAGCTCAACCCAATATGTTTCGTGAAACAAAACAGCCACCCATCGAAGCTCTACTATGTAACCCCTTAAGCCAGTAGTCATTACTCATTAACCAATGTCCAAAAAAAAAACACAAGTATTGCGGTTTATAATACGTGTTTCTAGCATGCTTTAACTCACACTATTAGCTTAAATCCATGACTTCATATTGGAAAGGAAATATCAATAAAAGCACAATGATTTGGATGCTTGAATTCAACTATATTTCACAGAGAGACAATCTCGCCCCTTCCTAGGCCAAAACCCTAGTTTGTTCCCTTCACCTTCAAATCATTTAACATTCGTTCCTTTACAAAACCAATCACAGACCCCAATCAAATTCAATAAGCTGTTCCAGAAATTCAACATCAAGCCATCAAACGAGGTCGAGAATCGCAGATTAAGCACATTTCACCAACCCCAATAACCAAAATTCCAACTATTATTAAACTCAAATTGCCCAGTACCCAATAATCAAAACATGATACTGTAACAGTAGTAATAGCCAAGATTCAACATAAAATTGTAAGAAGAAATCGATTCACATTAGCATAGAATACTAATAAAAGACTTGTATCCAGCACCTAGTAGCTGGAACTAGAGAAAATTCAAAGAAAGATGAAAATGGGTGTTAAATGAGCTTGAAGGGAAGAGGCCAGGGAGTGGACCTTGGAACTTCGAGCTTTTCCTTCAATCTCTCAATCATCTGCTTCTTCTTCGGCCTCGAGTTTCCGTATGATCCTTTGAATCTCTTCCCTCTCTTCGTCTTCTTGTCCCCTCTTCCACACACTACCGGCGCTGCTGCTGATGACGACACCATTGATGATGATGATGACGTAGAGAAGAAAGCTGATGATCGATGGGATGACATCATCCTCTTCGCCATTGAATTGCAGAACTGCAACATCGCAGCCATCGTTTCTCTCTCCTCAGCTCGGTTTTTGTTTTGTGTTTTTTCACTAAAAACCCAAGATTTTGATCGAGTGGGGTTTTAGGAATTGGAGCTAACATTGTTTTGGGGCCTATGGGCTTGTTTTTCCTTTTGTGGGACTGCCCTAGCCCATGTTATCCCAAAGGCCCAAAATTAAGGTTTACATTACCACTTAGGGCTCGCTTGGATTGGGGGGAATAATTGAGGGGTAATGGAGAAAATTAAAGGGCAAAAGTGGA
>BSSO01001374.1:0-24038 GCA_030267885.1 Mesembryanthemum crystallinum
GTGAAAAAACAGCGTGAATTAACTGTTTTGCCCCCATACTTTCTACATTTGCTTCACTTAATGCTAACTACCCCAATTATATTATGTTTTCTCTTACCCCGTAACAAAAACGGAAGAGTTATTAAGGGAAGCAAGCGAGAAAAACATCATAAAATGACTGGGGGTGAGAGAAAACACAAAATGATTGAGATAATTAGCTTTAAGTGAAGCATGTGCAGAAGGTGTGAGGGCAAAACAGTCAATTCACATAGTTTTTTCGCTGGGAAAAACCATAAGGTGGTGCGGGTAGGACGAAAGTAAAAGTTAAGGTGGTTTTGTTTAAAAAAAAATTATATAAGGTGGCTCGATAAAAAACTCGACTTTTAAAAGGTGGTTTCTGACAATTTTTTCTTAATTATATGTAAAAATGCTCCAAGCTTGTAGCCCATTGCTTGTCAAGTTGTCATACCCTAATCTGTTGATGAACAAGCTTCAAACTCTCTTTAAACCTGTCCATACACCACCTAGTTAGGCCCAAGGTTATGACCTTGCTCATTTGGTTTTCTAAGTATGATTTTATTATTTATTATGGTAGAAAAATGGTCCAATAATTACTCTCTGTTGCTCATTAAGTGACACCTTTTAAATGCACATATTTAATTAAGAAAAAATTTCCTAAGGTAACCCTAAACTCTAGTGTAATGCAAATAGTATCCATTATTTCTAAATGTTGCATGCAGTACCCCTGAACTTTGGCATAATGAAACACGAATGCAATTTGTAACGACGCATATACAACCATTAGTTTTATATCGTAAGGACATTTTTGCCCTCGCATTACAAAAATTGCATACGCGTTGCAATATGCCAAATTAGAAGGGTACCCCGTACAACTTTCAAAAGGAATGGGTACCATAGTAAGTTTCTGTTATTTAATTCTCTTTTGTTATTTAAACACTTCTTTTGGGATCTAGAAATTATAAAATTGTTACCTTCTTTTTTTTTGGGAGGGGGGGTTGGTGGAAATATGTAGACTTTGAAACCTCAATCTTTATATATGTCAAAAAAGGTACTTATTGGGGGATTAGGCTTTGTTCTCCTCAA
Source organism: Mesembryanthemum crystallinum (assembly GCA_030267885.1). Classification (NCBI taxonomy): domain Eukaryota; kingdom Viridiplantae; phylum Streptophyta; class Magnoliopsida; order Caryophyllales; family Aizoaceae; genus Mesembryanthemum; species Mesembryanthemum crystallinum. The sequence goes on from BSSO01001374.1 coordinate 1,084, forward strand.
TTTATTTTTGTTGAATTATGTTGATTTCAGAAAAAATCAACAAAAATCCGTAAAACTAGTGAAAATCAACAAAAATCCGTAGAATAAAAGAAACACTAAAAATCAACAAAATCAGCAAAGTTGCTCTCTGCCGAATAAATCGAATCAACAAATCAGTATAATCAACAAAAATAAATAGAATCAACAAATTTCAACAAAAATCAACAATCAAAAATAAATATCAACAAAAATAACATGAAGAAAATATAATCTTATACTCCTATAGAAATAAATGGAGTATTTATTGATCTCCTTGCTTTGAAGAATCGAACACACAAATACTAGTTCAAGCTTACCTATTCTACGACATGTACTCTCATACTATAACAATTTCAGTCAAATGAGCAACCATAATCAATACAGCTTACGTATAAAGATAAGAATATACGATGGTTGAGAAAAACGAGACAGTAGTAGTAAGTTTGCTTTCCATTGTGTTTACGTGTCATAACTATAGTAGAAAGCATACTTACTAGTACGTATCCATTTGGCACATGCACAAATTATATACTTTCACTATAGTTTTATATTTCACCCGTCTTATAATAAAAAGATTACACTTATTTCATTTGTGTCCATATGCAATTTTTTCCCAACTAACACTATATATAAACAATAAACAATATAATCCATACACCACAGGGTAAAAAAAATGATGCGCTTGTGGTTTCAAACTTTCTCAGTGGTGGACAAATTTTTTGCAAAAAGTGTGTGGTATCCTACAACTCTTTTCATTATTGTATGCCGCGACCAAACTATTATGTTGCCGTTAGTTTTTAGTTAAAAGTGTTTTGGGAAATTCCAATTGGTACCCTTGTAGTTAAGACATTTCCAACTGGTGCCCAATATTTCTACGAAATTCAGATAGTGCCTCTATAGTTTTTACCTTTTTTTACTTGGTGCCATTTTCTTTAAAAAAAGTTGCTAATTGAAGTGATTAATTTAATGATTTTGCACATATTCTCCATATCTACTTTTCTAATGCTTTATCTCGATAATTCATAATGTTTTAAGGTGCAAAATTGAAACTTGAATGATATAATATTAAGCTTAGGGGAGCAAAATTAGAGCTTGAAAGTGAGGATTGAGGGACTGATGAATTAAGAGGAACTTGAAAATGAGTGGTAAAACTAAGATAAGATGACACATCTGCAAATTAACGACTCAATCAACATTTTTCTTAAAATTTAGGTCACCGAGTAATAAATGTTAATAATACAGGGGCACCATTTGAATTTTAAAAAGATTTTGGGCACTAATTAGAAAGATCTTAACCTGAAGGGTACCAATTAGAATTTCCCAAAGTGTTTCAATGTCAAATTTTCTCTCACCTTACTTTGAAAATTTACCAATCTGATTTATTTTCCCTCCCCATAAGATATAGTTTGAGGCTTTTCCCTCCATTTTCTCCCTCTATTTTGTTTATGTTTTTATCCACCGACCTAACAAGGGAACGTCCTCTAGAATAATTATACTACTCACCATAACCAAGACTCATATCAAGGTTGACGATGTTGGGGGTCTTGGGGAATGGGTTCTTTTTTGCATTTATTTTGGTAATGACTGCGTTGGTCTAATTATTCACGGTGTGGGCACGTAAGACACTCATGAGAAGAGTTGAAGGGCCATATACACTTGAAAGAAAAAACATCCACCACTGAGAAAACCCTAAACCACAAGGGTACCATTGAGTTTCCCTAATTACAATATAGCAGGGCTTATAGTAAAAGAATGAGAGCAATTATTGGATCAAAATGACAGTAAACTACAACAACAAAAAATACATTACTTTATAACAAAAGTACATAACAATTAACAATATAGGTTTGACAGAAAACAACTAGTAATTCCCTCTTCAACTATTAGCCTAGCATATAAGTAGTGTCGATTTTAATGTATCTTAAAAACGCTATTGAAATGCATGCTTAATTTTCAAAATCAACCATGCAAATAGTTGATCAACTAAGGGCATCCACATTGAGAGAGGTTTATGCGGAGGTTTATGTCATGCCACCTCACCATCCCATTGAAATAAACACCAAAACAGCTTTATGGTGGGACCACAAACCCCAATTCATAAACCCAGAAATAGCTTTATGGTGAAAAAAATAGGCTTTTATTTATTTTTTAATCCCTTCAACCAAGTTTACAATCCTCAGCCCATAAACCCCAACCTCCCTTCAACCTCATCCCCCATTAAAGGTTGAGGATGGGATCAAAATCATAAACCTCTTTCTTCAACCTTTGATGTGGATGCCAGGTAGACCATGGTTAATTGAAGAGTAAGGACTACCATCACATATAATTTTGCTAATGAAATTACATTGCTAAACGACATTGTATGTAAACAATAATGATGCCAAAAGTTGATTAAATATTTTACAAACAAATAAAAAAATTAAACAAAAAAATTAAACATGGAAAAGTATTATGCGCTCCTTGTTTTTACAATAGGTCTTTGTTATTTGAAGTACGTACAATTATATACCAAATGTGGGAGGAAAGAATGTTTAGCGTTACTATCGATATAAATCTATTAAAACACAAACTCCAAACCTAAACCTTCAATCCTACATGGAAAAATTTCAATGGATTGTAACTCCTAACCTAATGCCAAACCTACATTTAATTAATTAGGTTATTAATAAAAATTAAAACTAACCATTACACACTAATTATGTTTTGATCTTAAATTATAGATCATTACAAATAAATTCCCTTTTCCCAACTCTCATTATCCGAATTTAACCATTTCAAATTATTTATATTATTTACTTAAATCGGCAAGGTGCAAACCAACTTTATCCTAATAGCTTTTAAAAATCAATTATAATAGTACACATATTTTATCTTGGCAACCTTTAGAATCCACCCCTTACTGCTATTTCTATTACTTAACGCCATTCGTGCATCGCACGGGGGTTAAAAACTAGTAACATATTATAATTATTAATAAAGGAAAAATTGCGGGTACCCACCCCAATATATAACATTTTTTTTTTTATAAAGAACCACCTAATAAAACAAAAATTATAGTCAACCACATATAACATTGTTAGCCACATTTGGATATTTTCCAGTGAAAAAGTAACTTGAATGGTACGATTTTCCCTCACATGTTTGTCACATGTCCTATTTTCTTCCTTCATATGATTTTCTAATATTCTAAATTTCCAACCTAAATTCATAATCTCCCAAACAATATTCTCTCCATTTCAAATCTATCCTAGATGTACAATATCTTTCGGGAATATTATAATCTCTTGAAATATTCTAAATATAGGATATTTATTATATTGTGTATTTAGGGTTCTTGCTACCCAAGCAAACCGTACCCCCCTCTTGTACCATATATATTCCTCATATGATAATAATAGACTTACCTCCATTCCTTCTACACTCTCTAATTCTCTCTATATTCATATCATGTTACCAGCACCATACTTTAACTTAATAAGTTGATTTCATAGTGACTATTTGGGGTTGCCATATCCTCCACCGTATAGTTCGTCTAAGAGGTTATTCAGACCAAAATCGCTAATGAGTTACAATTATGCATCCCTCTCGATCCTGCGGTATCTTACCCCAACCTGGTGGCCATGGCGAACTTTAATTCACTATGAACAGACATAAAGATTGCAATTGCATACGTTGCTTTAAACCACCAACGTCAAATCTTCCCCCTTTCTAATTTACGACTGCTTCATGTATGCAAATTTTCAATTCTTTGACTTAGAATTAGTGTTGACTTACTAATCCCAATATGATTGATTCTTTCTTATACATGAATAGATCGTAATTTTATTTGTCGTGATGGTCGTCTTCCCATTTCTTGCCTAATTTTGGCAATTAGTTCAATGCTATGCACTTTTATTACTCCCTCCGTCCATCTCAAATGTTGTCTACACGGAAATTAAGAAGGAAAAAAATGAGGGGTGTTTTTTCTAAAGTTGCCCTTTAGAGATAAACATTAAAATATAGATAGTGGGTAAAGAGAGATAGATAGAGAATAGAGATAGGGTGAGGGAAATAAATTAATTTTAAATTGAGAAGTGGGTTTGTTGTTGAATTTTTTATATTATTTGGTTTATAGTGGAGGGTTATTATTGGGAAGTATGTGGGATAAAATTGGTTTGACAACATTTAAGATGGACAAATTTTTAAGTGGTTTGACAACATTTAAGATGGACGGAGGGAGTATATTTTAGTGCATTAGTGTGCTTATGTAATTTGGGTGTTTCAAGTTGTGTTAAATAATTCTCAACATTGCAATTAAGGTTTACTTTCTTATTGTTTGCTTTTGTTTAATTGTTTAAAATACAATTGACTAGTGGATCCCCATTGTATGTAAGTTGTTGATTAATTACCTTTTGATTGAGTTATCCTTCACTAATATTCTTGTGAATCTGGTGTAGTTTTATGGTAGTTGATTGTGAAATTTGATTCATTCATCTAAGTTGATTATGCTTTTGACTTGTTTAATTCCATGAAAATAGGTGGTTTTACATAACTGAATTTAGCTTACAACCGAACGAAAGAGAATTTTAGGTGTTTTTATCCGTCCTTACAATAATTGATTTGACATGCTAGTTAGTTTTATTCTTCGTTTAATTAGTTCAGCTAAGTGAAATCAATCCTAGGCATTTTTGTACTTGATAATTCCCTGGTATTGATTTGTTTTATTAGTTAGATAATTTAACCTCCTTGTGACTGATTTTGCTTAGATAATTGAATACGTGGTATTTGGTACTTAGAACCGTCACTCTTTGTAAATTCGATACTTTATATATACTTGATATTCCCATACACTTGCGCGGCTATCATTAATAAGAAAAGTAAGAGATCATCTTTCATTAAGAAATTTGGCATGTTTTCCCCCTAAAAGAAAAAAAGGGCATGTTTTTCATCAATGAAATATTTATTTTTTTCCGAAATTGTTTTTATATTTATCATATTGGCGGCCTCTTCATTGAGCTACTGTATTGTGGTGGTCCAGTGAAGAACAAGTTTAAATTATTGCTCCCTCCGTCTCAAAATCTCCATCTGAATTACTTTTGGCACAGATTTTAAGAAGTTGGTGAATTGACCCAATTATCCTTTGTAAATACTTTTCTTTTGGGCCTATCAAAGGCTAAAGTTTCATATAAGGGGAAAGGCAAGCTTGTCAATCTTGTGCAAAAATAGAAACCACAAGAAGATTGTGAGTCGGACTAAAATAACAATCCACAAGGAGATTTTGAGACGGAGGGAGTACATTATATGCAAGGCCTTTATAAGTTCGATATACTTAATATCATGTAATACATCTCTATTTTGGTAGCTTTCATTGATTTCAATAGTGTAGAGATATACTTACATATTACGTAGGCCTTCCTTGAGGTCAATTTTCATCTTGCATCTACTAACCACATTATTCCTATTGTACAATCTATATAACAAGATCTGACCGTAGACACACAAGCTAGAATGTTTTGTACAATATTTCTACCACTGATGAAGTCGGATTGATTTTCAAAAACAAAAGATAGGAGAACAAAACTCAATCTAGCACATAGTAGCTTAGATATGACCTTATAAACCACATTACATCACGATATGTTTCTGTAATCTATAAAAAAAGAGCATTATTAGACTTAGGAATGAGAGTAACAGGCTAACAGCCGGAGAATATACCTTCTTAAGTTAACCTTGTTAGTCATTTTCCGCCAAATGTTACTACTTCACGAAATAAATAATCTTCAAAATTGCGGAAAGTGCCCTTCAAGAAAAAAAAAAAAATGTGGGAAGTGGAAACCCAATTTGGGGTTGTGGAAATTTTTCAAAACTTGTGAGGGACTTGATTGCAAAATAGAGGAAAAAGAAAATGGGACTTTTAGGGTGGTAGTAATTTCTCTCTCTTACACTTAGCCCGGTTCGACTACTCTCTTCCTCCCCCCCCCCCCTCTCCCTCTCTCTCTCTCTCTCTCTCTTCCATTTCTGTGCGAATCGCCATTTTCGATCCAGAGAAATCATGGTGAGAGGTTCACTGAAGAGCTTGGTTTCCAAATCGCTCACCATCGCCGGAAAATGGCAACAACAACAGCTTCGTCGTCTCAACATCCACGAGTATCAGGTATATTTGTCTGTCTCTTTGACGAATGAATCGATTAGGCGTTGTTTTGATCTGTTAGCTTGTTTCGATCATTTTTTCATTTGCAATTTCTGGCGCTAAGTCTCGTAAATTTTTCGTAAATTTTGTTGCAAAAATGGCGGAAAATTAGCTTAGGTTTAGGGTTGTAGAAATGTATCTGATAAGTGTGGGAAAGCAAAGTTTGCGATGAACTTGAGGTTTTGGTTTGTGTGAGGGAACTAGGAGATCTTTGAAATTGCTCGTAAGTTTGTGTTTGTTGCGAGAGATTTTCGTGATTTTCTGCAATTTTTCCACTTGCTTTGGAGTAGAGCAGGTGGAAAATGCTGTAGAAGGTATGAGAGTAAGAGTTTAATTTTCCTTTGGCTTCATGAACCACGGAAACCAAACGTAGCGGATGTGTGTGGTATGTCTGTGCTGTTGTTGAACGAGTGATTAACCTGATGCTATAATTTTGAAAACTAGGGTGCTGAGCTCATGGGTAAATATGGCATTAATGTGCCGAAAGGGCTTGCCGTATCTTCGGTTGAAGAGGTTCAGAAGGCCATCAAAGACTCGTTTCCTGGTCAAGATGAGGTAATTTCTTGAAACTCTCTAGCTTGAGGCCGTTGATATCAGAACTTTGCTTTGTTTCAAGCTAGTTGTGTACTTGTTTGATGTGTATGCATTTCTTTTGTGGCTTGGTTTGAGGGGGCAGAGTGCAGTGGAAGGTGTTGTAACCTGGGATCGTTGTTTATTTGTGCTGTGAGGCAAGCTGGGCTTCTGGACATTTCTTAAACTCTTGTTGAGCTGTGCTATTGTGGCTAATTATCAGTTTGTAATCCTTCATTTTACCAAATATCAATATGATTTGGAATGGAAGACTGTACTATATGTTCTTATTTGTGTTATATGGGAATTTTGTTCTCTGTTTCGTCCCTGATATCTTACTTCACTGTTCTTCCAGAGCCTGTTTCTGATATGGTTAGGTTTAGTCTGTCAATGCAAGTGTTATTGCCATCAACATAATTAACCTCGTCTTTTGTAAACAAAAATCTTGCTATATTGGGCTCAATGTTGATCTGTTTTTATTGTGAAGATAATATATATTTTGATGTATTCTGTTGCAACTTGTGACCGAATTAGGTGTCCAAAGATGCATATAACTTTGAGATTTTGCATTTAACCAATTTATTGTTGCTACATTCAAGCCCTGCTCATTGCAGTCGAGCACCTCTTCTGGCAGAATGATTTTCTGATAGAGAAATAATAAAGTATTAATTTATTTATTTCTGTAAAGGTGGTGGTTAAAAGTCAAGTTCTTGCTGGCGGACGAGGGTTGGGAACGTTCAAAAATGGTTTCAAAGGTGGGGTGCACATTGTGAAGGTAGATCAGGTCGCAGATGTAGCTGGTACGTGTTACTTCCCCTTTGCATTTTTGTTTGCTTCAAAATTCGTATTTTCCTTGTTGATTGGCCATTGGAAGCAATATAGTTTAAGCGTGCATTTCATGTACGGTGTTTGCAATCGCTATTGATGTTATTGGTTTTGAAGAACATTAATCTAAGAATTCCTTTCACAATATTTAGCATTTTTCCTGTATTCAACATGTTCCCTGTAATCAACAATATATATGGGAGGATTCCCGCATAAATCAGTCATTTCTGGGTTCTGTTGGTTCTCATTTTCAAATGTGCTTTTCTGTAGAAGGGAGTTAACTTAATTCGTGCACCTTAATTTTCTCGAAGTTATTACTAGCTTAAGTATGAATAGTTTTCTGTACAAAATGCTTTTGGGACCAATATATGCATCTTCTAATGATCATCTGTAGATTTCAAACTGTTTACTTTGAAAGTTCTGTTGCTATTGTGCTGAGCTTGCCTCATTGGACTTTCATTTTCTTCAGGAAAGATGCTTGGTCAGATATTGGTCACCAAACAAACTGGGGAGCAGGGGAAACCTGTCAACAAGGTTACGCTTTGTCATCTTTTTCATTGTTTATTTAATGTCTTGACCTGCAGATTAGGTTTGAGAGTTTTACATATATATTGAAAAGGTATCAAGGTGTTTGGATGTGCAACATACATGTCTATCTTTGGGTGCTTTCTTTCCTCCCCGCAGCAATCCACCCATTTTGCACACCATTGCCTGAAGAGAAGAACCCTTGTCTTTGGCTGTTAAAAAAACACATTTTTTTTCCTTTCATTTCTAAAGCCATCTTATGGTGCCGTTTTGACTGTTGATCGATTGTGGCACTTTATTTTTTACATAAACTTGATTGACTGCAAAATTTTACTTTACTTGTTCATATTTTGGAGCTCCCTTTCCTCTTCATATTCTTCTCCCCAACTCTGCCAAAAATGAACCCTTGTTTTTTGCCCCCTGGAAAAGGATTCAGCTTATAGAATACCAGCCATTTAGAGTAGGCACACTGAGGGAAAGGGGGGCGGGGGGCTTTGAGTGATGAGATTTTTGCTTAGCTATATAGTTGATGTTGCAAAACTGAAGCGTTTGTCATTACTATTTCGGTTCCCAGTTTTTCTATCTGTTTTTGGCAATTTCTTCTTGTCCTCTAACCCCAACCACCGAGAATCGATAAATTGCTTGTTTAATTCATTGCAAACTCAAAGATACTATTGTAATAGATAAATAAGCATTGGAGCACTGAAAAAAGTTTACATCTTTTTCACCTTGATGCATTACAAAGTGGATGTGAATATTTCAGCTTTCTTGTGCTTGGTAAACAAAGATTTGTTTACTTGTCAGTCTGAACTCTTTATGTGACCCACTCAAACAGTGTCCTGGCAGTGAAATTATAAGTTATCTCTTTTAATTCAGTTGAATTGGCAAAAGTTTATCATTCCTGTGACTCTATTCCTGACTTCTAAATTAGCGATAAATGAGTTGCTATTCACACTAAACCTCACAATCTGTTGAAAGAACCTATGTTATTATTGTCTTCTTGCTATAAAACAGTTTTTTTTAATAATGAGTACTCATGTCCTGAAATAGGTTTCTTAACCTGTTTGTCTTGTTTCTGCAATTCAGGTCTATTTGTGTGAGAAGCTATCATTGGTAAACGAAATGTACTTTGCGATCACACTTGATCGTAAGACTGCTGGTCCAGTAAGTTTCTAAATTCTTATTCCCTTTTCCCTCCTTTCTTATTTCCTTCAAGTGATTATTTGGTTTTGTGTATGTTCTCGCCTGACCAGTTGGTAGCCTCTAGTCCTGTACTATATTCATAATATACACCATCTTTGCATAAACGAAGTTCGTCTATACCAAATGCCGAGATTCCCCCATTAGTACTCCTCCCCCCCATTTCCCCCAAAAAAAAAAACAAATAAATCACATGGAAAGATCTTTTTTTAGCATCACACTATCCCGTTTTGACCCTCATTAGATAATTGATTTTGCTTGCCAAATTTCACGCAGCTGGGACCACATTTGCTGAAAATTTAGGAGTATGGAGATAATGAAGATTAAATGATTAGAAAAGCCTATTAGACAACTGGTGCAAAATTAAATCTTGATCTTTGAATCTGGTTCTAGAATACATATAGAGAGGAACACTGAGTTTTCATCTAGCATCTAAAAAGTAGACCTGCTTCAACCAGAATTAATTTGGTTACTGACTTACTGTCATTGAGATTTGGGGATGCCTCAGTTGATACTTTACAGTCACCCTTCTGGACACAAGCTGACAAGCTTGGAGTTCAATTCTTCATGTCTGCAGTGTATGCTTTATTGTTGTTTGTAGATCTTGTCCTGCATTCTCCGTGGGCCACCAGCACAATTATACCAAATGGGGAGCGCAATTTGTTTTTTATTTTTATTTTTTAAAAATAAAGTCCTTTCTTTGTCTGTGGATCTGTGATAAATTATCAAATTTAAAATTAAAGGCATATCTGAGTGTGATAAGGCCTCATTAGAATATGAATTTCATTCTTATCTAAAACAAAAATACCCAATTTCATATGAGCATATATGAGTTTCTCCCTTCAAATTCTGAAAGGAGAGTGAAGAGTATTAGACTTAAATAGCATGTCTACTTTTCATCTTGTGAATAATTTAGAGTATTTATTTATTGGGAAAATTTGGAGACTGTGTTACTTCTAAAGCTCTGTCTCTCTGCCCCTCTCAGAGTTCTCTCATATCTCTCATGTAGTGAATAATTTTAGAGTATCTACTTTCTGGACAAAATTGAAGGCTGTTACTTCTGGAGCTCTCTTTCTGCCCCTCCCAGACTTCTCTCTTATCTCTCTTATTAATTGCTAAGCCAAACAAGTAATCGTTGTTTCATAGTTCTATTGAAGGTTTCACACATACTTCTTTACTTAATAGGTTAATATCGTTCCTTCTAGTTTTACTACTTCAGCTTCTCTTACAATGCTTTCTTTCTTGAACTTTCATAAATCTTCAGTCTTTCCCCCTTCTTTTAAATCTTTTCTATAGAACTGTCTATTTTTGCCACATTTTTACAATCCCCTTGCTCTATGCACATCAAATAAAAAGAATAATGCTTCCTTCTTACTGGGAACTAAGAAGCTCATCGTTGATCCAAATATTGAACATAATGTAGATTATGTTGGGTGGACTTTGCATTATGAGGAAATTTTTGGATTTACAGATGTCTTATGTGAGCTTATCAAGAAGAGAATAAATGAATTGATTACTGTCTCCTATCTGTAGATTATAATTGCATGCAGCAAAGGAGGAACCAGTATTGAAGACCTTGCCGAAAAGTACCCAGACATGATAATTAAGGTGGCTACTTGCTGTTATTTTTTATTTGCTTATTCTAGTTCTCACATCATGTTTTAACAGTCTTTCTTTCATGCTCTAGGTTCCCATTGATGTTTTCAGAGGAATTACTGATGAAGATGCTGCTAAGGTTGTTGATGGCCTAGCTCTCAAAGGGACTGACAGACAGGATGCAATTGAACAAGTAAAAAAGCTATATAAGCTTTTCGTTGAAAGTGACTGTACCCTGCTCGAGGTAAACACATATGCCTTCATTGTGGTAGCACGAGATTCTTATTTTGATAGTGCTTATCCTGTTGTGAACATTCCCTTTCTTGGACAGATTAATCCTCTTGCTGAAACTGCCGATAAGCAGTTGGTAGCTGCCGATGCAAAGCTGAACTTTGATGATAATGCTGCATTCCGACAGAAAGAAATTTTTGCTTTGCGTGACACATCACAAGAAGATCCTCGAGAGGTTGGTTATAAAGGATTCTGATTTGTTGATTGTGCTTATCCATTAATGGAGATGAGTTTATTATATAGACAGAAACTTTTTCGAAAAGGAACTTGTAATTAGGACTGAGGTTAGAGTTTCTTGAGGGTGAGAATTCCGTAGTTATGAGTGACCTCGTTAAGAACTACTGTTCTGTATTCTTGTGGTGGGAGTTGGGGTTGGGCTCTAACCTTTTGAAGAAAACCAAAACTTGAAAGTTGATTTTCACGTACAGTACACCAATACACCTCAAAAGGTCTTCGCAATATTTTCAGGCAAAATAAAGAGGAAAAGTGAAGGCAGGCCTGTACTATTCTGTTATTGCCTTGGTTTTGTTAGAAGTTAATGTTAGTGTAGTTAGCAATTCCTACATACTTCCCTCCTTGCAAGAATCTTTAGGTATATATATGATGGCTTTCAGTATAAATAATGCTCAACCTTGGTTCACTGACAGTGTGTTGTGCTTGTGAATTATTTGGCAGGTTACTGCTGCAAAAGCTGATTTGAACTACATTGGTTTGGATGGAGAGATTGGTTGCATGGTGAATGGGGCTGGATTGGCTATGGCCACAATGGATATCATTAAGTTGCATGGAGGAACTCCTGCCAACTTTTTGGATGTTGGTGGCAGTGCTTCTGAAAACCAGGTAATTGGTTATACTGCATGAAGGAGTTTGATCTTCCGTGTTCTAGTTTGGTGATATCAATGTCATTGGTAGAAAGTTAATTGTAGTTTACTGCCTGTGTAGCATCAAGGCCATTCTTCCATTTGAAATCTTGGAACAATACTTGAAGGTTGTTGGATCTTACTGGTTTGTATGTGGTGAGCAGGTTGTCGAAGCTTTTAAGATATTGACTTCTGATGAGAGGGTAAAGGCAATTTTGGTGAATATTTTTGGAGGAATCATGAAATGCGATGTCATAGCTGCTGGGATTGTCAATGCTGCAAAGCAGGTAAATAGCCTAGAAAGATAATCATTTTATTAGAGATGCCTAAATGAGCACATGTCTGGAAGCTATTTATTCTTCATTGTTAATCATGGATCAGCCATCATCTCTGGCACTCACATGCGGGCAATGTGGCTGCAAGCATCACTGTCAGTGGCTTGACTCTTGAGTGGGTCATTTGAGAATTGGCCTGCCTAGTGCCTACCCCATGGTCATAGCCTTATGGGCAATAAGAATCTTATTTTGTTTACTTTTTAAAAAAATTTATTTTGGAGCGGCTGAAATATGAAAAATAGTTAAGAGTGCACCTTAATGAGTAAAATTAGTAGTAATTGATAAGTTTTAAAGTTCTTCCTTGACTTCTTTAACAACGAAAAAATGAAACTCTTTGGGGTGCAATGGTTGAGTTCCCTATGGGGCACTTAACCATTTGACTTGAAAAAATGGAGCTAGCTTAGTTCCGTCTTTTATGTCGATTTCAATTGAAGCTTAAAAGTTGTACTGATTAGCAAATTGTCAGTTTTGGATGATAATGGACCGAAATTCTAATGTTCTGTGGGCTTAATGCATATCCCATCTCAACGTATCTATGTTGCTAATCATAAAGTTCGCCTCTTGAATCTGTGTTCAACACTTCAACTTCTCTGTGTTTTAGGTTTCTTTGAAGGTACCATTGGTTGTGCGGCTTGAAGGGACAAATGTTGACCAAGGCAAGAGAATATTGAAGGTAAAGGATATTATTATGCTTAGGTCCTTTACCCATAATGTGGTCTTAGAGTAAAATCATTTTTATTAATATGTATGTATATTAGTAATTCTTGAGAGTTCGTTCTCATAATTTGTTATTTGCAGGAGAGTGGTATGACCATCATAACAGCAGAAGATCTTGATGATGCCGCTGAAAAGGCAGTTAAAGCGTCTTCTAGTTGAAACAGTTCATGGTCTGTTATAAACTGAATTTTGGACTTTACCCGATTTTCTGGAAATTTTTTGGCGTCAAATATCTGCTCCGCTTTGCTGGAGAAAAACTTGCATATAATCACATTGCTGAAGTATAAAATTGATGAGGAGATATCAATGAAAAGCTGAACCGAGCTTTTTCAGTTACTGTATTGCTGCTTATTTCCTCCAATTTTGTGATCTTTGTTCCGCTGCTTCTGTCACCGCTAATGTCAGACATTGTCACAGCATAATTCTCCCTTATGAGGAAAAGAAAAAGGTTTCTCAAGGTGCATTGCTGCTAAAGTTAGGTTCCGTAGTCTTTGAAATAAAAAGCTTTATTTGGAGAACGATACGTTGCTTGCTTTTTATGGGATTTTGACAGTTCCAAGTATGTTCTCTGTAATGCATGCTGTATAAAGAAAATGCAGCTTTCCTTGTGCACTTGTAAAGAGGATGTAACATCATTGAAATCTTAATCTTGCTTGGTTTCTCTCTCTATTTTCTGGGTTTGATATATGGGACACATACACAAGTAGTATAACTGATACCGGATGAGATATGGATGGGGTAAGATAAATAGAATAAAGTTGGTCAAAAGCAGCACATTAGAAGGCCATGACACAAGACACAGCTTTACACTTTCTAAGTACAGATGCACCAGAAAGATAATTCATGCGTAATTGACGGTCTATTTGTATGTATTAGTTGTTGTTGCATAAGTTCTAGTGGCGTGAATCTTTTCCAAAATTAGTGTTAGAAAATAAAATAATTCACATTTTGTGTTGGGTTTAAAACTAATTCCCTAAATGGTGTCCGATACTAATAAAACCTATTTATTTATTTATTTTTTTTGCCTAATGTATTTTTCTTGACTCATCCGCCAAATCGTCCACTCTGTTATTTGATATCTGTCACTCTCCCATGTGATTAAACATGCCACATATAGACGGCTAACAATGTATGACGGATGCGTGTTTAATCGATCAGAAATCGGACCCTTGTAGCCTTCTTATCAATCATCTGTAGACCCTCTCTCTTCTTTTTCTAGAACATTCATGCGAGTCATGTCCTATTCACTGTTAAAAAAAAAAAAACGAAAAAGAAAAACAGCTCAACCGTTTCTCTGATCATGTAGGACTCTTAAGAAAAACAGGAAAAGAAAGAAAGAGAAAAAAAAACTAGATTCGTTATGTCCAATCTTAGGTGGACACCACTTTAGAAATTAGTTTTATTTCCAACCCAAAATGTGAATTATTTTATTTTCCAACACTAGTTTAGGGAAATATTCTAATGTGTACAAGAAAATGTTGTTTTAGCATTTTTTTTCTAGTTCGGTTTAGAGGTGGCATAAATGTAATTAGAAATGAGTAATAATCAAAATTGATTTGTACAAAATTAAGGTAGTTTTGACATTTGGTGGGTTATTCGAAGATGGATGAGCTTAACTCTTGCTCCTTGCCCTCAATTCGAGGATGCACCCAAGATGTTTTTTGACAGTTTGGTGCACCCTTTGGTGGATAAGAGGGTGCACCCAAGATTAAAAAATGAAAAGCGTATCCTCTTAAAATCAATTTATTAGGTTTGGTTATCGTAAGAAAGTAGGTTTGGGTTGAATTAATCAAGTATATTAGGGTTTGACATATCTATCTTTTCAAACCCTAGAGCACCTAATAATTCTCGCAATGTCTTTATCTATTTTTTCTCCCATCGTAACATTTAGGACAAATGATTAGGAGCATCCAAATGAGTAATAGATGGACAAAATATGGAAAGAACATAACTTAATGGTTATATCCCGAGCAATTTGTTGAAATTAAGAAGATCGGGCATCCCCGCTTTTGATTGAGGCCTGTTTGTTTAATTGTTGGAGCTTAGACACAGCTAAGAGCAATTGTAGAATGAAAATGAAAAATTGCCCTGTATAAAACTATTACTCCCTTCATTCTCTAAAGAAGGTGACGCTACATGAGTTGCGGAAAACCAAGCGTCTCCTTGTTTGTAAAATGGAGGGAGTATGAAATAGTTTCATTATGAATTCAACCCTCAATCTCAAGATTCGAAAACGACCCTTTTTTTATCACCAGTGCATTGGTCGATTTAGAAGCTACTTTAAGCCATCGTGCATTGGTACATTAAAAAAAAAACAAGGCAAAATCTAAGAGTCACAAGAAATCACTTTCCTCCCTTACAACAGACTTCATAGCAGTGACCTCACTTCACTTGACAGTAAAAACATCATTGAAAAACTTGGACTAGTAATACTAGTAGCTGTTGAGGAGTGAAGAAGTCAGAAAGCAATCAATAAAAGAACACATTTGGATGCTTCCTCTTTAAATCCCCTCCTCCCCTTCTCATCCTTACCATTTACCAATACCCAAAATGTCTCTGTCTTAGATCCACCCGACCGTTTCTCCTTCTCCCCATACTCTCACTCTCTCTCTCTCTCTCTCTCCTCTTACATCTCTCTTCATAACATCCCCTTCCTCCATTGGCCCAACCACATTACCCAACAACCACCATTTTAACACCAAACAAACAAACAACATCATACAGAGAAACCACCAAAAAGAGGGAAATTTACACTTTCAAAATTTCTCTCTTTATCTATGGCTTCACCTCAGTGCTACTTCCTCACTCTAGTAGTACTACTCCTTTTCATTTCTCAGCCTTCGTTTCAAATACAACCTGAAATCTCAACTGTTGATTTTGCCGCTCTCCTTTTGATCAAGGACAGCCTCACTGATCTCCCCGGCTCCTCGTTCTTCTCCTCCTGGGACTCCGCCGCACCGGATCCATGCTCCGTTTATGACGGCGTCACGTGCTCTGTCGTAGGCGGTGTCCTCCGAGTCACCACCCTCTCACTCGGAACGGGCCTGTTAGGGTCACTCGGGCTCGCCGGGTCACTCCCGGGCTCATCACTCGCCCAGCTCACCGAGTTGACTCAGCTCATCCTCAACCCGGGCATCGTCACGGGCCCAATCCCGTCTGAGTTGGGCCAGCTCATCAATCTCCGAGTCCTCTCCCTCGCACACAACCGCCTTTCCGGCCCCATCCCCGCCTCGCTCTTGGGCCTGCCCGGGCTCCACACCCTCGACCTCGGGTTCAACCGCCTATCGGGCCCCATCCCACCGGGCCTCCTAACCCGACTCCCCAACCTCAAGGTCCTCATACTCGCCGGAAACAGCCTCACCGGTGAGTTACCCACCGAGTCGGGCGAGTCAACTCGGCCCGGCGGGCTACTCCACCTCGACCTGAAATCGAACCTGCTAGTGGGCCCCATCCCGCCCTCATCA
The DNA here is from genome assembly GCA_030267885.1 of Mesembryanthemum crystallinum. Lineage (NCBI taxonomy): Eukaryota > Viridiplantae > Streptophyta > Magnoliopsida > Caryophyllales > Aizoaceae > Mesembryanthemum > Mesembryanthemum crystallinum. The sequence continues at coordinate 17,654 of BSSO01001374.1, forward strand.
TTGCCGTTATCCCTCCGCTACGTCTCGTTATCCGAGAACCAAATGTGGGGCCCACTCAACGGCCTCGAGTCACTGTCAGAGTTAGTTTACCTCGACCTCAGCGTGAACCGTTTCAGTGGGCCCCTCCCACTCTCTCTCCTCCGCCCTTCTCTCTCCTCCCTCCTCCTCCACCACAACAACCTCTCCGGCACCGTCACCGCCACCAACGATTCCGTAATCTCGTACCCCGAGGGTTCGATCGTCGACCTCAGCTACAATGCGCTCTCCGGAGAGCTCCCGGAGGCGCTGGCTGGTGTTGAGGCAGTCTACCTCAACAACAACCGCTTCACCGGCCCAGTCCCCGACAAGTTCGCCGCCGGAGCCGTAGCTGGCCGGACCAAGACATTGTACTTGCAGCACAACTTCTTGGATGCATTCCCGAAGAGTTTCTCTCCGGGAATGCTGCCCGACGAGGTCGACCTTTGCTTGGCGTACAACTGCATGGTCCCGCCCATCGGGCTCGAGTCTTGCCCCGATAGTGCCGGCAGCGAGTTGTCGCGGCCGGCGGGGCAATGCTCGGTGTTTCATAACAATTAAGTTATAGTATTTTTTTTTTTTTGTTTTTGTTTTTGTTTTTTTTTTATGTTTTTGTTGTTTTACAAAATATAAGAGGTTAGGAAGGTGGGCTTGTATTGTGATGATGTCCTAAATTATGGTAGGAATAGTATTGTATGTTTAGAACTTTAGAAAAGGGGTGGAATCTAAAGAAAGTGTACAAAAGGGTGAGATAGAGTTAGATTGAGCATGTGAGAGATGTATAGGCAAATTTGGCATTATTGTTGATTGGTATGAAAAGTTGGTTTTCTAGTGGTATGTGTGTTGGATCTTTCTTTGCTTAATTTAATTAATATATACTCCATATGTCTTACAAGTATGATTGTTTTTACAACAATAATGAAATGCTTGTTTTAATTTAACAATGTTTGAGCTCAAAAAGTATATATAGATTTATAATTTGATATTTATTATCAATAGATTTGTGTCAAAGAATACTTTCATGTCATTGTAGTAGTAATTCTAGTAGTACTCCATAATTTATCAACTATATAATAATTGCAGTTTTTTTTTTTTTTTTTGGTGTGATAATAATAGCATAATTTTAAAAAATAGTCCAACTTAAAAAAACTGCAAAGTTTAAAGACCAATAAGGATATGTTTGACAAAAGTCACTAAATGCTCAGTTCTAACTATGAAGCTATCCTAACAAGCTTACTATTTTATGATAATTTTGAACTATTTTCTTAACCCTATACTACCTTATTAGGCACTAACTAGTTTTGTCAAACATTGTCCAAGTCTTATGGTACAAAGGGTATAGTACTTGCTAGCTAATTGAAATGTCATACTAAGTTGTTTGATCACTTTGCTTACTTATATAATATGATCGTGACATAGCTAGCTACTACTCTTTTGTTTTGATGTTGTTTTGGTGAAATATAGTAAGTGGAGGAGAAAACAAACAGAAAAAGAAAAGGGACAAAATTGGGATGAAAATAGCAAAGCATTTTCCCTCTTCATTTTGCTAAAAGATGATGTGAAATGTGTTAGGTGTGCCTTTCATTTCAAACTTGAGCCAAGACAGACATATGGTAATGACAGTAACAATTAGGGCCTCTATGTACAGTGCCAATGCTTGGCACTTTGGCAGCATTGCATTTATGTACATTTGGAAGTTGGAACTTATTATTATAGTTTTGTGGGTTGCCTAACGACTACTGCAACTTGTAACAACATATCAAGGATTCAAATCTCTAGAAGAATTAAACAGCCAGTAGAGGAACTCACACATCACTTTACTTGTTTTATCCATTTTTAAAGAAGCTGCAACTTGTAACAACATATCAAGGATTCAAACCTCTAGAAGAATTAAACAGCCGTTAGAGGAATTAATTTCATCAACACTCAAGTTGTCTGTTAAGAGATGCATGCCATTAACCAGGCCACTCCTGAAAAAGGTCCTCCTTACTAAAACAAAATATTATAAGTTTGAACTCAATATGTATATAACAATAGTTAAAGTCGATTGGATTAGTCGAACAAATCCGAATACCCATATTTTTCTAACCGTTGACAATAAATTATGAGCATGGTTTTCTTTGGTGAACCTTCAACATGCATGTCTACGTAATGTTCAATCAATGTGCAAGTAGCTAGCTAGATTAGTAAACTTGGTGCCATCTTTTTCTTTGGAGAAGTTCTAGTACTAGTATCTATCTAGTATCTATCTAGGGTGTTAGATGACCTTTACTGTCACCATATGATGTAACTTGTAATTAAGTAAGAACTCAAAAGCCTAGCTAGGACCATATTCATCACTTACATCATCATCTTAATAGTGAGCTGAAGAATCTTGTGAGTGAAACACCTAGCTCTTATATATACTCATAAACTAGCTAGGAGCTATGTCATAAAACCTAATATTACTCGTATTGTGTCACTCATGAAAATTTTGCATAAGATCGAGTATCAAAAGGTTGCTTAAAAATACGCTTGCAACTTTAGACCCTCGTCTTAGAATCAAAATAATCACACTAGACGTTTATTTCATAATAATTATTGTAGTATTTGTTAGAAGCTTAAAGGGTATACATTTGCAAAACTTTATTTCAAGACAAATTACACATGATTTTCACATTCTAACTTAATTTACTTTTCCGAAAAAGTAATATTCAAAGTTTACCTTACCTCGAATTACCAAATTGGTCTTTAAAATGAACACCCTTGTACAATATGGTCTTATTAAAAACTGATGCGTCAAGTTGTGTTTAAAAAATTCATGTTTTGGCAAATACATCCTCAAAACCGGGTTCTTGATGAAAAATGAATAAAAATACATTTTATATTATTATTTACATTTTCACTTATTTTCTTTTAATTGTCTTCATTGAACTCTTATTTTTCAGTTCCCTTTTCATTTCATTAATCTCCCTCTCTTTCTCTCTCCTCTTCCCTGCCCTCCCTCCCCTGCCCCCAGCCTAGATACACAAAGTTCTGCGAAATGAGATGTCCATTTACCACCATTAGTACAGCTCGAAATCCCTTAGTGGAACACTATACTTCAATATATAGTAATTCGAGTTAGGACTAAACACCACAGCTCCATTTTCCAACCCACCAAACCAAAACCCAGAACTCTCAAACCAATAGTAAAAAAATGAATTTGCAGGAATGAGAAAATTAGATATAAAAAAATGAGACATTCACATTCCAAACCAATGGCACAACCCAAAAATCGGGGGTGGATGATAAGCCATTGATGGGCTGAAGAGATCACGATTGTTGGTGATGAGCAGAGATGTTGATTGATGAACAAGGGAATCCCAATTGGAAGACCATATAATTGATTGAGAGATCGTTGTGCCAAATAAATAAGATGAAGAGAAATGGAGCAGCAGGGGAGGGGCGAAAACCGTCGACGGTGGTGACAATTGGAGAGAGAATGGTAGAATCTATGATGGGTGTGATCTTATGATTCATACCTATTGACTCTTGTTTTAGGGAGGGGAACTGGGCTGGGGGGTAGGGGAGAGAAGGAGGGGAAGAGCTTAGTGGACGGGGGAGCCGGAGAGGAGAGAGAGGGAGAATAGACATGGGAGGAGTGAGAAATTATTGAAATGAAAGTAAAATAGAGGTAAAAGGAGAAATAAAGAAATTAAAAGGATGGAAAATAAGATAAATAGGTAAAAACAAAAGTAAATATTATTTTTTTTTTTTTTATATTCATTTTTCTTCAAGAACCCGATTTTGGGATGTATGTGCCAAAACATGAATTTTTTAAACCCGCCAAAACATGAATTTTTTAAACCCAACTTGACCTATCAGTTTTTAATAAGACCATATTGTCCAAGTATGTTCATTTTAAAGACCAATTTGATAATTTCGGGGGTTTACCTTAATAGTCACAAACATAGCTACTCCTAGCTATAGTTCATCTTTGCCATTATGGGAAAGCTATATGTGCTAGAGCCTTGAAGTTAAAGTGATGACCAATGATTTAAAGCTGCAAAATAGATGAGATCGTAACTGTGTGTGTTTTGTTATAACTTACAAGGCACCTCAAAAGCAAGCCCCAAACAGGCATTATGAGAAATCTTGATGTACTCCTATTTGCTTTCTAGTTACTTGTTGTAGACTTGTTTCTTCTTTGAAACGTAACTACCAAAGGAGACAACGGTAAAGTGTAAATAGTGAAAAAAAGTGTTTTTGCCAGGATCAAACTGTGATGAGTATGTACTGCAATTTTGGTTCCCAATAAAATTCTGTTGTTCATAGTTTCTAAAATCTTTATAACTAAGTCAAATTTTGGCCTAGTGGTTAAAATTGAGACACTGAGTATATTAGGTTTTAGGTTTGATTCCCCCTCCCATGTCGTATGTAAATTTATTGTACTGGCCTTGTGCATCCCTTAGTCCAAAAAACTTTTATAACTTATAATGGAGTAGTTTTATAATTAAGATGCATGTTGTTGTCAATGGAGTATTAAACTTCCTCTTTAAGCGTGATTAATGGATGATAGTAATACTTCATTTATATAAATTTTAACCCCTCATATAGTAACAAGTAGGAATTGTTGCTCAACAGGTGTATGCAAAAGTTTGCATACTAAATCTGGTTATATTCATTAGGGTATGTTCATTTCGTCGTTCCAATTTGCATCCGATTCAACAAGTTTCGGTTGAAATGAACACATCTTTTTTGGAAAAAATGAATTTAAACACCAAACTAGTAATATAGAATTTCACACTATTATAGGTTCAATGTATTGATCTGGAACCATATAATAATTTATGGAAAAAGGTGAGAAAAGAGAATTGAAATTGATGAAGGGAAGGAGAAAGAGCGTGCATGGTGTGATTTTTGAAGTGGGGCGGTAAATGGATAACTTGATAAGCCAATTCAAGGCAGAGGGAAGCAATTATGACACCAAACCATTGTGGGAGGATCCGAGGCCTTCGTAGTCACGCGGATCGGATCATCCAATTAGTGAAGAGCAAGTGGGCCAACCAAACCATACGATTGAGTTTAATAAAGAGCACAAAATGTTTCCGTTGAGGTGAAAAAGTTGTGTGTGTGTGAGAGAGAGAGTTGACTGTTGAGTCTGTCCTAATTGTATTATTTGTATGGGTCTCCCATCCTATCCATCTTGTCAATTTGGGAATGATGGTTGATGATAGGCAAGCAAGAATGGGGAAAAAAAAAAACAAGAAATGCAAGGAAAACTTGCTTGGGGGTGACCACCACCTGCTTTTAAGGTTAGACTGGTCTACGTGTTGTGTCTACGGGTTTAGACTCTAGAAGGCACTCTACACGTTTTAGGAGTTTTAGAAACTAGCAGAGTCGAGCTTTGTAAGTCAAGCTTGAGCTCGAGCTTGACTTAGTTAGGTATACGAATCGAGGTTGTAAACGAATCAATGAATTTGAAACATAAATATAATTAAAATTATGGATAGAAATGACATATTCAAGACTTTCAAGTTTACACAAGGATTAATCGAGTTATAAACAACTTTAGACAAACCATGAACACAAATGAGCTAAGCACAACCTCACTACACGAGCTCCAAAAACTTGCTAGTGTGCAATTTAATTTTTTAATAGAGGTCCTAAAAAGCAAGTGACGAGTATCATTATATAATATTTATAGAAAAGAACACTAATCGTAGATTATACTGTGTTATGGAGCAAGAAAAACAACATCACACAGCAAAATGATTTTGTTTTTAACAATTTTAATAGTAACATACTTGTTTAAAAGCTTGCCAAGAAACATCAGTGGAAGTGTCAACATCCACCATAAGTCACACAGGGCTTGTTCTTTTCGACTGAAATTGAATGAACTAAAACTGAATTGAACGGAGCTGAATTGAGTTGAACCTATTGCGACTGAATTAAAATGAAGTAAACTAAATTTATTACAACTGAACTGAACTGAAACTTATCAAAACAAGTTGGAAAGAAAAGGCCTTCAGAGAGTCAAAACTCTATTAAACTACAAGTATTCCTGACACTCTTTAGTAGTACTTCAGATTGCAAGCAAACAAACAAAACCAAAACTTGACACAATATTTAAATTTAAATACTATAAATGAGTGTGTAATAATGAAACTCAAATCAAGTGCTACACACTATTAAGCACCTGCTATCTGCAAAGCAGAGGGAGGGTTATACATATACACTAGGTGTATATTAACTGTTTATACACTACCCATAAAATTAGGATAAATGCCATTGGCAACTACCTGCATTTAATTTTATGTTTTATTCAAGTAATTAAGCCACTCAAAATGACCAAACAGACCTGACTCTCCTCCTTCCCCTCCAAAACATTCTCTCTCCCTCCTCTTTC